>JAVJAQ010004175.1:0-145000 GCA_032362365.1 Zygogramma bicolorata | reverse complement strand
TCTTCATAGTTACGATCATAATCTTATTAAATTACCATTATTGCTTATGGAAGTACGGTGTTTGTTTGTCCAGCAGGCTGATTGACAGTTGTCTTGTGACGTCACATGCCCGCCGTCTATTATTGCTATCGATGTGCTGTGGAATTTTGTAAAATAACGTTAGTTGCAAACTCATGATTTTTCTATTTCAACTCCAGTATTATTTGCTCATGTATACTTCTGAATCAAAAGAGAAACATGATAGTATGTTGCATTTGTGTATATATTTTCCATTTTTTTGAACATATGTATGCCTCGTTTATCGTAGTTTTCTGTTTGTTGTTTGTTTTGAATTTGAAAAGTGACATATGTCCTGGGAGTAACCTCTCTTTTCAGTTTTTCAGGACGAGAGGGTAGACCATAGATCCTATTTGCTAAAACTTCGAAGGGATCGCCATCTATATATATTTTTTGAACTAACCGGACGGTGAACAACAAATATTATTTCTATGGAGTCTTATGAGTGTTGGATTTGAAATTATTATTTTGGAAATATTTATAACTTAATACAGTACAGAAGTGCGAATAGTGAAATGATTATGAAGTGTTGTTATGGTTTACAATCCAAAATGTAGCGAATTCATTGAAGTATTCCTACAAAATCGAGAAAAATGTGCTCGGTGTCAGAGTGCTCGTTATATAATACTAGTACTATTTCACTACATAAATTCCCCATTAACGACAAAAAGCTTTGTCTCAGGAAAAAAAATATATTGAAAATTAGTAAACCAATAACTAAAAATATGTTTGTAAGTAGCCTCCACTTTCTAGAGCGTCTGAAAATAAAGTTTAGTGGACGTTTCAGTTCCCACTTTGAGGCCATTTTCAAGACTATAATATAATATTTAATAATATATAGTTAAAGCAAAGTATGATTACATTTATGTAAATAAATCATAGCCCCTAGTCAGTTTTTTAACCTTTCACACTATCCCCCAATTAGTTAGTAGCATAACTGCCAATTGTATCTCCTTGGTTAGACATATTTTTTTAAAAGCATGATTCATTCATGATTGGTAAGATTGGAACCTTTGGTGTGAGATCAGTTACTCTATAACACTTGATATTATTAATTTTCTTCTGGAAATGATAACCTTGTCAAAGAATTGATTAGTTAGTCGAGTGATATCATTTCAGCGTTAGGGTTGTTGATCTCCACGTTAGAAGTGGAGTACCCAGCCTATTCTTCAGCTTTTTCTTTTGAAGAAACCTTATGTTCTGTAAGTTTTCTTCAAAATACTCAGTACTGAATTATACAATGTTAAAGTACAGAAAAAGGTTTTGTAGCAAAACAGAAATCAGGTTTTTCTCATGATTTATTTGAATAGTAAAAATAAAACATTTTGTTGAAATACTCTTCGGTGACATGTTTTATTAAATTTGATATATTGATCCTTTATCACAAAAAGCTAATTACATGCAAAAATTTCTTGATAATTAACTTTTACTTCTATATATTTAGGAAATGACATTACCTACTCAATAACAAAATAATATAAGGGTTGCAATATGTTTGCAGAGCCCAGATAAACCTGCTTTGCAGAAACATTGGCATTTCCATTCCTCATCAGCCAGCAATATATTGATTTCATGCGGATGCTCTACTAAAGCTAATGTTCGCAAACATAAGCTCCTTATTTTTAAGGTTATTTTCTTCCACTCCCTATGCAATGATATGCCCTGCTTTGAACACAGCTTCACCCTCTTTCAACGGTCTAGTTCTGCTTTCCACGTAATCCAGAATATTACGTAGCTCCAATTCTATAAGACATTTTGATCTGGAATGTAGGTTGGTGAAGTAGTTCAAATTATAACACTCACGAGTATAATAAGGCTGTAATACTAGCCAAACATGTAACTACCTCAGCACACAAAGCAACTGAAGACGTTTAAACAGTAATTTTCACTCAACAAGGCCTCAAGAATGCAAAACATGAACTAATAGTACCATTACTTCAAATGGCCAAAATTTGTTGTTCACCGTAAAGTGAAGCGATCTTGGATTTAGCAACGCCATCTATCGGTTGACGATTTTCGCCTATATGCTACGCGAAGCATATAAGATCTATGGGGTAGACCGTCCAGTCCGTACCAACGTTGCCAAGTGTACCCAGTTCGTATTCCGCGAGAAATTCAAAATGTAATTCAGGAATTACAATTCTGTGCATTTAGTTAAGTTATTATTTATGGATAAATGCTGATGTATTTTAGTGATAGTGTCATCATCAAGCTGATGAAAATCTAAACTCTCTAATATCATCATCAATTCCTTTGTTTGGTCTTTTCTGCTTATTATGTTTTATCCTTATTGATGTTCTTACTCCTGAGCCGATAAGCATTCAGATATTGAAATGTCTTTATCAGTGGTTTTGAAATGTTTTTCTGCTTTTGTAGATTTTTTTTTATCATCATATGTATATGTATGCACATCATTTTTCTTTTCTGTATAGAATTTGCACTCACAGGAAAACATATGATTACACTCCTCACAGAACAAACATAATTGTTCACAGCATTTCGATTCTAATATCTGGTGGATAGTATATGAACTATTTTGATGTTTTGGAAATTTTCCAGTTATCACCAATTTTCGAAATTATATATTCATTGCTATTTTTGATTGCCTCCTTGTGATTCTGAGATATCAGTCTTGTTTGTTTGGTATGTTCACCCTTGCTCAATTTAATAATTCGTTCTACACTCTTGTCTCTCACATATTTCAATACCTACCATATTTAAACCCTTGCCGAGGCGTTTTAGTGTCTTTCTTTCCAAGTAGAAATAATTGATTACTTTATGCATCGAATCCAAATGCATATTTCTGTTAATGCTAGCTTCTTTTCTAAAACAGTAAGCCCATTATGGCTGTAGGTATTAGAAAAATACTCTCCAAATGTCTTGTGACTTCATTGTTGATTATCCAAATGCTGAAACAAAGAGTTTCTTGTTGCAATATTTTCAGAATTCAGTTAATTTCTTAACGTGTTTGTCCTTAACAGAAATTTTATTCAAATTGCTCTGCCAAGCTCTGTCGATATGCCAGGAGTAAAATAAGTTGTGGATGGTGGACCCATTACCCCATAACATGCATTAAAAAACACCTCAGCCATATCTGACATGAAAAATTCACAATGAATAACTACTGAAATAAAACAACCATAAATACTAACCAAAGAATATTTACGTATAACGAACAAGCGCATCTCACAAATTCGACAAATACACCCTGAATGCGCATGTCTACCAGCAATGTCGGAATTGGGCAGTCGGTCAGTAATAGAAACAAACAAGTACTGGTGTTTCTTGTCAAGTAGTTTACTGGCTTACTGTTTTCTGCTGGTAGTCTTACGTAGTCGCAAGAAAAATAGTGTGGAGGTCATGAAATTCTGTAGTGGTGGGGACCACAGGATTAGCAGCTGTATAGCGGCAAGTGTCGCTTCTTGTTCGTTATACCACCAAAACAAATTAATGTGAATGTGAGATTGTTCATACCTATAGTGTCCTTGATTGCTGAAAAAATTACACTCCGCACAAAAACAAGACTACAATTCTTATAATTCGGTTGAGAAGTGATGAAGAAGGTGGAATTAGTTGTGTATATTGTGCTGATAGAAAAGATGGCGGGAATTTCGAGCGAAATTGGATGAAAAATAAATCTCGGTTTTCCTGTCTTTAGGGGCTATATCTCCGAAAATGGTTGCGAGCCCAAAAAATTTCACATGAATTTTTTGTTCAGGGAGGCGAAATATGTAAGTTCCAACAAAAATTATTCATTTTCAAGGCGGAGCCTGGTTAACGGATATTTACCTCATTCAGATTTCATAATTAACGAACCATTTATATTTTTCACAAGGCAATTTGTCTCAAAGATGAATTCCCTGCAAATTCTCCACTAAATTCTTATGGGTTTTGGATGCAGCATCACAATCTGCTTCAAGGCAACGTTTACTGAAAGTTGAACCGCATCCCTCCTGAGATGAACAAGTGCAGGCTCTGGATGCTTTTGGTGCACTTCTCGTGTACATGTCTGTTATGACATGATTGTGTGGCATATACTTTTTTAAATATACTACACATAACTGGCATTTTCTGAATCCAAATTTCTACACATATAGATACAAAAAAAGAAACCACAGTCTAACCACAGTAGAGAAATCAGAAATCAGATATCCGATCGGTCTAAATTCAAATTTTGACCAATCAGAAAGCTATCGGATCGTCGTACGATCGGATCTGTCTGAATCCAGCCGTTGGCATGTTGAAGCCGCTGCACAAAATTTGACACTTTCCCATGGTTAAATGTCAAATTTTGTGAAGTAGCTTTAAGCGCTGTGAGCTGTTAGACGCAGCCGCTGATATACCAAATACCAAAATTACCAAATGTCAATCAGTTGAAGGTTAGGTTAAGGTAAAGAAAAAGTAATCAACAAAACAAAAATTTCAAATCATGAATTGCTGTGATAATTATGCTGATGTTGTTGTGACCTTTGTAACCTTACAGTTAAAAAGCGAATATTTTATACATGCTCAGTTGAATATCCCTAGTCTATTATTAACCACGTTTCTTACAATGTGAAATTGTCATCAATAATTTATTAAAATAAAAAGAATTTATAGAAAAATTATTCTGTGATATAATTTCATTAATTTCTTCTCTGGTACGTCCTAAAAATGGCACAGCGTAATATTTTCAATTATGAAAGCCTGGTTCATGCTACCGCAGGAGCAACGGTAAGTTTTATAATTTCGTAAATATCACCTCTCATTCAAATATTTTAGGGTAGCATATTTGCTATGTCAAGCGTGTACCCATTGGATATGGTCAAGTTCCGAAAACAACGTGAGTTTCTACATACTTTGATAAACTGTCTTTTGATTGTTGCTTTTGGGACACTTGAAGGTTTTGCCAAAATCCTCGAATAATTTCTGAATCATTAGATACTTACCTTTTACTTCTTGATTCAAAATAATGTCGGCTCTTGAATAATTTGAAAGCCCATTCGACTCGAAAATCAAGAAAGTTATTTTTATAACTACACTATGACATAAATCTGAAATAATTCTGATCATTGAAATTAATTTTGATCATTGAAATTAATTTTTCAATAATTTTTATGGTAAGAGTCATTTATATGATCACATAGCCTGTTTTATCCTACTTACATATTTCGAGCCACTGAACATGAATTTGAGTCAAAGCAAAGCATTGATAGTTTGGAAGTTATGGACCTTCAAAATTCAGAAAAACGCAATTTTTTGCCTTGTTTTTGCACAATATTGCGATCGGAATACTTGCTTTTTCATTCATCACTTAATCAGGATTTCCTTCAAAACTCATTCTAGCTTCTGTAGCACTTTGAAATTCCCGAAACGATATTGTGGTTAGATCAAACCAAAGAACGTGCATCGCGCACGATTTTCGTAAACAATGAGATACTATTTGATCCTACTAACATATTATGACGCAGCACTCCCTACATTCGGTAGTTATGGCCCTTCAAAGTTCAGAAAAACGGCATATTTTGACTTATTTTCGCATGATATTATACTAAACAGGTTTTTAACCACCAGATACACCTACTAATTTCAGTTTCTTCAATACATTTTTCCGCAATTCGCGCGAGATGCACGTTCTTTTGTTCACCAAATCGATTCAGTTTTTGATGGAGTTTTATGTATTTCTGAAGGACCATATTTTCCAAAAGAAGGGAGAGCGCCACGTTTTGACTTCGAATTTGTGTTCAATGGTCCAATATACGTAATTAGGACCAAACAGTTATTTGCCAAACATAATTAGCATCAGCCAGGATGGTAGGAGTTCACTTGTTCATTCATATAAATTTTCCAAAATCATGATCAAAAATTGAAAATGTTTAATATAATAAATGATTTGACATAAAACAGTAGTTATTCCTTATGATCAATTACCATTTTAATTGTGATATAGAATTGTTTTCTCCATAATTAAATTTTTCAGTTGAAGATAAGGAAGTAACAGATAAATCAACCTTTGAAGCCATTATACATTTGCTCAAAAATGAAGGAATGTGAGTATTTGCCATTTTGTCTCTTTTTGATGTTTCACTATGTTACTTAATGTTTTAGCTTCTCATTGTATCAAGGGATCAGGCCTGTAGTCATAACATTAGGAGTTTCTACTTTTGTATATTTTTATACATTTCATGGAATCAAATCTATTATACCAAAAGAACTGCAAAACTCAAAAACAGATCTAGCTTTGAGTATATTCGCAGGTAAGATTCACTTGAAGTATCGAATAAAAATTCGTATTAGGTTTCAAAGAAAAACACTCAAGAGTAAACACTATAACCAAATTTGCCAAGGCTGAAGATCTCAAGTTATTTGATTAGTGAATTCTTGAATACGTTGATATTTGGGGAATTCTCAAGAGATATTGGAAGCATATAGTATAATTTACACTATTACACTGTACTCTACGCATTTGTCTTACAGAGAAGTTCTCTGAGGGTTTGGTTAAACCAGATCCTAAGAACGAGCATAATGGTTATGTTTTGGGCGAGAGGACTGAAAATTGGATTTATTTTTGTAAACGTATGCACTAGCCTCCAGTATATGTGTTGAAACATTGAAATTTTTCAGTTGAGAAATGAGCTCTAGGTCCCAGTGGGCCCTTTTCGCAAACCCCGGCATCTTCACTCACTCATCCCGTGACAGATACCTTTTTATAAAGGTCGAAATATCCTTCCATTGCAAAGAGTGCAATTCCCCTCCCTAGATAGTCTGCGTCAGCTTCAATATCTTGGCCGACCTTTCCTTGCGGGGCCCCGATATCATCTGCTTTGACTGCCTGCAGCCGTCTATTCCTCAATAATAGCATAACTCCAAGAAGTACAATAAACGGTTTAATAAATCTCACCAAGCACAGTACATCACAGAATGATAGTGATGGCTTTACAAAAGTCACATACAAGAAAAAGAGGTCACAGATAAAAAACTATGGTGAAAATGATGCCTACAAAAACTCCGGTATTCAAAGAAAAGCCTGGTTATAATAATGTAATATATACCAAGGAGTATATAGCATCACATGCGGGGACTGTGATAAGCAATATGTTGGCCAGACGAATAGGAGAATGTCAGCGACTACTGCAATCATTTTAAACCGTTTCACGGTACCCTAGCTTATCTTTTGTTTTAACAGCATATTTCTGGAGAAGAAATATCCTTTGGACAGAAGCACTCATACCCCAGTTGAGAAAACCATATCGGTATGAATGGAATTCAGCATGGTACAACGTAAAGAGTATACTAAAGCTGCGGTGATTTGACATGAATCTAATTGAATAACAGCTTTTTTTCAGTTTGTTACATAATGTATCAATATTTTGATTCCATATTAATTTTTTTTTAATCTAGGACAATTCCTGGCATATTTACAGTTTCTACAGGACTATTTGATTTCACACTATTTTCATATAGTATCACATTCGATTCCCCTTGACCACATCTGCTAAACAAGATAGTGTTCAGATTTGTTGAGTTTCAAAATTTTTTTTTTTCACCCCACAATATGATTTTATCGTAGGTATATATCGCCAGCAGTATTTTGGAGTGCATCCAGATTGTCTTCAACAATCAGAATATTTGTATCATCAGCATAACTTGTAACAAAAGCCAAGTTTGTTTTACTTATGAATGAAATTAGATCATTAGCAAATAACAGGAAAAAGGGGGCCTAAATTCGAACCCTGGGGAACTCTCTGAATAATATCACAATCGTCGCCCATGCATTGACCAATTCTCACTTTTTGTCTCCTACCTATAAGATTTTACCAAATCATATGGTACCCCTCTTACACCTGATCTATAAAACTCAGATAGTAACAGTTCATGGTTCACACAATCAAAAGCAAGTGATAAATCTAAGATAAAAAGGCCCATAACATATTTTTTCTTGTCGAGAGCATTAACAATCATTGACTGAAATTCACATAGGGCTGACTCTGTACTCTCGGATTTAGTGAATGCTGTGAGGATGAAAATGTTTTGTTTCGTTCATAAAACATAGTCAACTGTTTTTTCAAATTCAACTCGAATGAAATCATCTTTCAAACAATTCGTTCAGGCCAGTCTCAAATTACCTACACAGTAAGTTTCGGCTGGCACCTGTCAGAAAACAACTCCCCTGGCTAATACCACGAAGGGTATTATCCGACCGGTGCCAGTGCAGTTTTTTTCACAGAAGAAAATCCTGCATTTGCTTTCGTCGATACAAATGAAGGAATTGATTTTCAATTATAGGGACGGACACACTTGCAGACCGGTTTCGGGCTATTTGGCCTCTCGTCAGTACAAGGCAGTGCCATCATCAACATAAAGTCGATGACTTCCCATAATCAAAAATCAAAATCCTCCATAGTATCATGCCCCGACCAAAGCTGATGCGAACAACGAAGTTATTGCGCCATCTACCCATGGACGAGGTATTCCAAAAGCAAATCGAATTCGCCCATTCCTCCTGCGAGGAAAATGTAAAAAAAACATTCGACATAGTCAGTGGGCATAGTTTTAGAATACCTCGTCCATGGGTAGATGGCGCAATAACTTCGTTGTTCGCATCAGCTTTGGTCGGGGCTTGATACTATGAAGGATTTTGATTTTTAATTATGGGAAGTCATCATTCAAATGAGAAATGAGCTCTAGGTCTCAGTTGGTCCTTTTCGCAAATCCCGGCATCTTCACTCACTCATCCCGTGACAGATACCTTTTTATAAAGGTCGAAATATCCTTCCATTGCAAAGAGTGCAATTCCCCTCCCTAGATAGTCTGCGTCAGCTTCAATATCTTGGCCGACCTTTCCTTGCGGGGCCCCGATATCATCTGCTTTGACTGCCTGCAGCCGTCTATTTCCAAAAATAGCATAACTCCAAGAAGTACAATAAACGGTTTAATAAATCTCACCAAGTACAGTACATCGCAGAATGATAGTGATGGCTTTACAAAAGTCACATACAAGAAAAGGAGGTCACAGATAAAAAACTATGGTGAAAATGATGCCTACAAAAACTCCGGTATTCAGAGAAAAGTCTGGTTAGATTATTACATATCTCAAAGAACAAGAGGCTTTGAAAAATCTCGATATTATTATAGAGGAACTGCCAACAAGTGACAATCAAAATAAATGCTTCATGTGTGGGATCGACTTCAAGCTAAAGGTTGAAATTTACAAGCCTTCCGGATGGCCAAAGTATGTCGCATTCAAGAAATTTAACTTTAGGAAGTACAATGGATATGATCAGCGACCTGAAGATTTTTAAAAACCACCCCACCGTCACCCCAGCTAAGAAATTTCAGTAATCAAGCAACATTATTTATAATACATCAAAATGTTCAATGTATCTACAATAGTGTAAATCAACTCATTGCTTTTTTAGGAGATATCTCCGGGCATCGAATCATCATAAAGAGCACTGGTGATCCTCTGAGCAACTAGAAATATTATAACTTGGAGAATTCAAACTAGTTTCCCATTATTGCCGCCCCATCAATCAGCATGGGGGAGTAGCAATATTTTGTGATGAATACGTAATTCTAGATGATGTCTAGAGTTTCTCAATATATAGGGGTGTTCATTGATGGTATCCCTGATCTGGGCCCCTCCAACTTTTTTCGTTGGTCCGACTGCTTTTGTCATTATGTCTGGGTAATTACGTGGTAAGGTTCGACCTTGTTCTTGTGGTGTGATCTGCTTGTTTTTGTTGAGTGATAGGATGGATTTCCACGTTCATGGTAATCTTTGCGCGTCATCCCTCTTGTTCATATTACTCGGTCGAGCCTCTCTGCTTGTTCGAGAGTAGAAGTTTTCATTGTTCGCTAGTGTTTTTGTGTTTTCGAAATTTATGTTATGTCCTGTCTCCAATACGTGTTAGAAGATGGAAGATGTGGCGACTTTTCCTTTCACTGATAGCTCATGTTCATCCTTACGTACGTTGACCCGTCTGTTGGTCTGGCCGATGTAGGACTTGTTGCAGTCTCGACATGGTACTTCGTAACCTCCCTGGAACTCCAGTGGTATCTGGTTCGGATTACGAAGTATCGATCTAATTCTACGTTCTGGTACGAACGAAGTAGGTATGTCGTGTTTGCGGAGAATCCTGCTGATTTTATGTATGGTAGTCTGGTTGTTATGACCGGTGTTTCTGGGGTTTTCTGCTGATTCGGTTTGTTTTTGAAAGCCGTTTTTATAAATCTCTCCGAGTAGACATTCATTCGTAGAGTTGCCTCGATAGTGTTCCGCTCTTGTTTTTCAGGTTCGTTGTCTGCCAACCTGATTGAACGTGTAATTATAGTGTAGCCGCTGAAGAGGTAGAATGATCACGTTAACGGCACGCACTCTTTGAATGTTCCTCTCCCCAATGATACAAGTCCGATTTACACCACTCAACAAAAACGTCGCCGCGTCGTTCTCCCATCAACTCTTGGGATGCTTTTTTAAGTGTTCATTATTACACCTTCTTCCTCTACAGTTAAATGTTTTTTGTTTTTTTATCTTTTTCTTGGAGGTGAAAGAGTGTTTCCATCCATATTATTCAATTAACGTAACACACGCAAATACAAAGAACAAATGAGTACAGTACGTGTAAACAGTTCTTCATTTATTTCAGTTTAGAAGGCGTGGCTATGCAGGCATTCACTGTTCACGCGTCCTTGAATTCTATCTTTTGAACAGCCAGACTATAGTGTTTTTGCCACACCGTGAATCTGTTTTGGATGGATGAACGCAAATTCACATCACCATCCAATATATATTGAGAAGCAGAACTCGAATTAATTAGTCGAATTCGGAGGTCGAAACTCTAGACATCACCTAGAAGATGGCAAATGAGACTTTGCCGAAACGTCGTGATAATTACCCGAGAAAACAGCTCATCGTATGATGCGTTGTTTTTTCGGGTTTCATTCCGTGTTCTGTGGTTTTGATCCTCTGAAGGATAATTCTCACAACGCTTCGACAAAGTCTCATTTGCCATCTACTAGGTGATGTCTAGAGTTTCGATCTCCGAAGTCGAGTCCAAATGAAAAGTCTCTGTTTTACTTCGCCAAGCTTTCGCTTCTATTGTGAAGCTTCTTCAAGGCAGTAAAAATGGTGTAAAAATATTGAATTAAACATAAATTGATAAAAAATGTGTATACATGTTTGCAAAATTGTTTCTTTTTTTACAAACATGTGTACACATTTTTAATCAATTTATGTTTAATTCAATATTTTTTCACCATTTTTACTGCCCTGAAGAAGCTTCACAATAGAAGCGAAAGCTTGGCGAAGTAAAACAGAGACTTTTCATTTGGACTGACTGAGAGACCCCGCTATCCATTTCACTGTACAATACTCCAGTCGCTATAATAATCCACTTTATATATATATATATATATATATATATATATATATATATATATATATATATATATATATATATATATATATATATATATATACCAAACTTTGCCGTGGGTGGTAATTTCTACTGTCACATACTCAAATTATGAATCGTAATGAACTTGACCTTTGATCAATAAATCTAGTTCATTCAAAAAACTTATCTTCGGTGATTTACTTTTGTCATAGAAGTTGAGCCTGCCACACCGAAAGGTTATCTTTGATTACCGATGTCCCCAGAATTATGAAAAGGATCATTATATAAAATAATGTTCGCATACTTAATCACCGAAAAAATTATTAATAAAGTGGCATCGTTTTCATCTGAAGATAACTCTCGAAAAGGTTGAAGGTTGCTGCATTCGATTTTCAGTCCAATTTACGTTTTTTTTATTATTCGAAAGAACAACGATTGCATCGGGAAGAGACAGTTTGATATATTTTATAACATACATTAGATTTGTGAATTTGAAGTGAACTACCTTCAATTATTCTGAGACATTAATAATTAATTAAAACCACCCACGGCGACTAAAATAGTATATTATGCAACGACCATGTAATGGTGGTTATTAATATACGAAACGAGCCGAAGGTGAATTTCGTATGATTTATGCGAGTGTATCAATAACCATTACATGAGAGTTGCGTGCGCTATTTTTTCTACACCTGATAATTGATGGACTATAATAGTAGATTATACCACGACAATAATGATAGCTATTATTCTCGAGGAATTTTTACGAACCGAGCTACGTCAGCGGCTAAGGAGAGCTTAGGCTAGGCTAGATATTCCGAGAGAATACTATTCATTTCGGTACTAAGTACCATAATGAAATTCTATAAGGAAAAGATGTAATGGTTTGATAAAAAAAGTTTATTCAAATGTATTGATATAAATGCCATCAGATAAAATTTTGTATGTAATACGAATCATAAACAATCATTATGGCACACGCCGTGTTATCGAACTCGGCTACGCCTCGCCCGATAACATTCACGACTTGTACTATAATGATCGTCTTTATGATCCTTATTACATAAATAACTATTATCTACACCCGTACTCTAATAATACACTTATATGCCCACAACCCGTTTTATAATGAAATCCATTTCGATACAGATTTTTCATTACGATACAAATTTTCAACCAATAGAAACCCATTATTTTTCAATCAAGCATGATGTGCATGCTCTGCATTTGACGTTTGTCAAGTAAAAATTGGTAAAGGTATTGATTTTTTGAAGAACATAGCCAAACTTCGATGATCATAACAAAATGTCTGATACCAGCGATATGGGGGAATTACCTTCGACACCTTCACCGGCAGACATACAGTTAGAATGATTAAATATTTCATTTGAAAAATGAATGATTTATCTTTTTAATTTCTCAATAAAATTGTCTGAGCTCTCCGTAGGCGTGCGGTCTAAGGCGCTGACATTATATTAGCTAGTTGGAAGAGACGTGAGTTCGATTCCGGCCTCAAGTAATTTTTTTTTTTATTTTTGATCTCTTCATTTCTCATCGTTTTATTTCTCAAAGTAATACCATTAATTACAATTTTGTAGAATTTTTCAAAGAAATTCGTTTAATTAGTATAATTGTGTGCAATATAAATATAATATTTGTAGTTCTTCACTATTTATCGGGTGTAGATGAAATGGCATGTGCAACTCTTATGTAATGGTTATTACATGATCGTTGCATAATATACTATTACGAAAGTGGTTGGAAATTGAATCCTAGCTCAAAACAGTCAGTTCAAGACCTACTACTCTATGTGATTAAATGATTTTAAGAAAATATACATTCCTACCCATGATGTACGCATATTTTTTCCTTTTCTAATAGCGGCGGGGCCAAACTAATTTGAAAGAAAAAATTTATTCTTCTGAATAATATAAAATGAAAATTAGCTCAAAATGAGTGCTTTCATGAATTCCATCCTTGGAAAATTCGAACAGTGACAATACTGTTAATACTCTTATTATATATATTGTATATAATTATATATATATATATATATATATATATATATATATATATATTTGATCGGCTAGGCTTCCGCGGTCAGAAATGTGCTGGCTGGAACTTCCGGTTGATCCGCGTCTGGAAAGATTTACTTGTCTACGTTTCGACTCCCATTTCGGAGCCATTTTCAAGACTTAGTGACCTTGCGTCTAGGTCTGAGTTGTCTCACTAGCTGGCTATCATCACTGGAGAACGAGGATAGAAGGTTGGTGGGATTTAAGGGTTCATTAGTAGTTGTGGCAGGATCAGGTATCGGACGGTCGATGGGAGGTTCGAACGGATTGGTTCCCAAGTCGGAGTGGATAGAAGTATGTCGGACCAAAAGTGGTTTCCAGGTATTGGGGAGTCTTCACAGACAACTCAGACCTAGACGCAAGGTCACTAAGTCTTGAAAATGGCTCCGAAATGGGAGTCGAAACGTAGACAAGTAAATCTTTCCAGACGCGGATCAACCGGAAGTTCCAGCCAGCACATATATATATATATATATATATATATATAGTAGTGAACAGTGGAGGTGTATATACTGATCATCATTACCCTTAGATTTATTAGTATAAGTAACTATCAGCTCACATTTTATTTTTTCAGGGGTAGTAAATGTTTTAACTACGAATCCGCTCTGGGTTGTGAATAATCGATTGAAAACCAAAGAAGAAGTTCATTATACCGGTCTTTTGGACGGATTGTTTCACATAGGCAGTACAGAGGGTATAGGGACTCTTTGGAATGGAGTCGGTCCCTCGCTAATTTTGGTCACCAATCCAGCAATCCATTTCACAATTTATGAAGCATTGAAGAGAAGAGTAAATGTCAAGTCCGCTACTGCTTTTTTTATACTAGGTAATATCTCGACTCCAGCTCCTATCTTTTCATAGCCACATTAAATGTGAAGATGAAACAACAAAATATTTATTGTACAAAAGGGGATAGTATATCTTTTATCAAAATATTAACTATTAAGTACGCCTGAGACCTATTCATCGTCGGGATTTTTGTTTTTCATCAGCAAATATTTCAATATCAGTTATCTAGGAAAATTGTATTCACCAAATATCCCCACAAATGTATTATTTTTAACAGCACCTACATTAAGTTATATCGTTTTTCAGGAGCTATATCAAAATCCATAGCTACAATCCTCACATATCCTCTCCAGTTGGCACAAACTCGGCAGAGGCTAACCAAAGATCGAAGGATTGGTACCGCTGCTCTTTTATTGATGTTATTGAAGAAAAATGGTCCCAAAGCTTTATTCCAAGGATTGGAATCAAAAATGTTACAGACTGTTTTTGCCACTGCATTGATGTTTGTTACATATGAAAAAATTGCCCAATTAGTTTTTAGGTTATTACTGGGAAGTGCCAAAAGTAAGAGGGTTTAATTTGAAACCTACCGTTGTTCATTTGTGATAAATTCAAAATGTTAATTTCATAGGAGGAAAATATTATTTTTCTGGTTACAGGTCAATAATACCGCGTAAATCAATATCAGCGGATGTCAGTGAAAGAATTTTTTAAATAAATGAGCAGGGTTGAACTTGATTGGACCAAGTTCATTTTAGTTGGATGAAATAAACAGCTCATGAAGCACACTATGTGCAGTTTATTTTTTCGCTATGAAGGAATAGATCCGAATGAATGAGATCGGTAGTTTTGATCGACATTTTGGTATTTTTGATGTATGTAAATTAGCCTGTCTCTATTTATCATAAAAACTCTTCCTCATTTCTAATGGTGAAATTATGATATCTAAACCAAATTCCAATCTAAGATTCAGCGCATGTAAACAAGGCCCGAACACCTAACCTAGGCTAGAGCCTAGGTCACTCTTTTTGCACACTATTTTCATTAAACTTTCTGGTACTATTAAGTCTCACCAACTTTCCTTTTTCATACAATATCATTGGAAACCAATGGTTTGAATACATCAATTATATGCCGTCACTTTTCCTTTTTTTACAACTACTACTATTGAGAAATCAACTCAACTTTTTTTTTAAAATATCATTGGAAACCAATGGTATGAATACATCGATTATATGCCGTCACTTTTAAATTTTTTTCTGATTTTTTTTCGTACTGTTGAGAAATTAACTCAACTTTTTCTAAAACTATCATTGGAAACCAATAATATGAATACATCGATTGTTTGCCGTCACTTTTCAATTTTTGTCTCAATTCTCGTACTATAGAGAAATCAACTCAACTTTTTTTTCAAACTATCACTGGATACCAATGGTTTGTATACATCGAACAATTTTTAGAACAATTGTTTGGAGTTTTCAGTTTTTTCTCATAGTTGCCCAAAGTATTTTTTTTCTATCACCTATCAATACAAATTCAACTCATCCCCTCTGAAAATCATGTTAAAAGCATCGGATACCAATGATGTAAATACAGCGATTCTATGCAGTCACTCGTTTCAACTTATCATTCGTTTTTGATAGTTCCCGTGAGAATTTATATTTATCACCGATCAATTGAAATTCAACCCCTCTGAGACTCGGCTTGAAACTATTTTTGGATACCAATAGTATGAATACAGCGATTCTATGCCATCGGTTGTTTAAAATCTTCAATTTCTTCATTACACCACTCGTTAATATTTCATCGCTATCAATGATGCTCACTGAACATGAGTTTCCTGTTGACGAAATTCAATTCATTTTCTGATTGTACGTCGTTGGTACGTCGTCATGAGTTTCGTATTTGATACTTAGGCTGGATTCAGACATATCCGAAATTCGATTGTACGACGATCCGATAGCTTTCTGATTGGTCTATATTTGAATTCAGACCAAATCAGAAAGCTATCGGATCGTCGTACGATCGGATTTCGGATGTGTCTGAATCCAGCCTTAGTCGTTTTGGAAATGATTGTATTTTACGAATTTCCATTAATATTTCCTAAACTATCAATATTACAGGAAAATGGATTCAGGTTTTTCATAGCATTCGACGAGATCTGCAAGTTAACTCCTTTGACAAATTTTGATTTGATGAGTGGTTTCGGAGATATATCGTTCATAATACGCAAATCTGCCCCCATTCATACGTCTCCTAAGGCTGTATTCAGACATATCCGAAATTCGATTGTACGACGATCCGATAGCTTTCTGATTGGTCTAAATTTGAATTCAGACCAAATCAGAAAGCTATCGGATCGTCGTACGATCGGATTTCGGATCTGTCTGAATCCAGCCTTAGTCGTTTTGGAAATGATTGTATTTTACGAATTTCTATTAATATTTCCTAAACTATCAATATTACAGGAAAATGGATTCAGGTTTTTCATAGCATTCGACGAGATCTGCAAGTTAACTCCTTTGACAAATTTTGATTTGATGAGTGGTTTCGGAGATATATCGTTTGTTTTCTTGAAAAAAAATCATATTTTCAATCATCCGATTATAAATTTGTCTATATTTCCCGTACTGTTGCTTTTAGAAAAAAAATGTATCTGGGGTTTTCATAGTATACACTGAGATGATCATTTTTTTACTCTTGGTGATTTTTGATTTTCTCATCCGTTTCCGAGATATTCACAAAAAAAAATCCAGAAAAACATGAATTTCAGATATTTACCGATTTTTCCATTTTCCGATCGGTTTAGAAAAAATGTTTCGACTAAAAAGTGTAGAGTATCATGAGACCTACACGACAGTTCTTTCGTTTTTCAATTACGAGCAACGGTACGGGCTACAGAGTGTTCTAAAAAAAGTGACGTAACACGATAAAAAATCATAAAATCTAAAATAATTTTTTTTTATATAAAAGTTGTAGCAGAAGGTTGGAGAAGTTTTTTTATATCAAGCAAAAATTTCTGCGATCAAAACTCAATTAGTTATGACGAAAATCAAAAAAAATCAGAATATCCCAAAAAAAACAACTTTCCAATTTTTCTCAAAAACAATAGGTGTCTGCACACTCATAAGATCTAGAAATGACCCCAGTTTCGAAGCGATATCTCCTTTCTTTCGAAAGATATCCTGTTTCAAAAAAAAGCTACGCCGGACAGACACACACACACAGACAAAAATCAAGTTTGGCTAAATCGGCCCATTTTTCGACGCTGATAATTTTTTCCAAATGAAAATTTTCGATATCTCTTCGAATAAAAAAGTAGGGTCCGCTGTGCGGTAAAATCTTAACCGCAGAACTACACCGATTAATACTTAATCTATGTACAGCAATTATCACCTCCTGGCCTGCTGGAATCTGCAATGGTATTGGTCAAACGACGATAAACTGCTAGGAACGCTTTTCGCTGTTTAGATGCAGATGTGTACTCAGACTCAATTTGAATAATTGTGTTTTTTGAATTTCATCCTTTAGAATCCATATACATTGTTGAATATTATGTTTCATTGAAATACTTTTGAAGCATATCAGTTAATAGTGTTTTCGCTCCTTTATATTTCTTAAACTCCCGATTGGAATACATTGATACTACAATCCAATGATATTTTGTCCTCCATGCGGCCCTGGTAAAAATTACCTGCACGTGATTTTTGTTTACATCTACTGAACCTTGGATTGGAATGAACTATAAATACTTGAATAGTCTATAATTATATTTATTATACCTATATCACCTGATTTGTGGGCACTCGAAGCATCACATTTGTTTACCTAGTGACTTTGATTTACTAGGATTCGACGAATCGTATTTATGTTCGCAATTCTAGTCATAATCATTCAAATAACATATATAAGTTTTCATAACTGGACTCAAGTATTTATAATTGAAGTCAAAGCAGAGTTATATACATAATTGAGGTTTCAAAATGTAATTTCTAGCTATAGTAGTTGTTCAATGATAATTTCAATAGATAGAAAGTTTGATAACAGCACAGGTTTTTTTGCAGTAAACATCACATTAATCAATCGTTTAGCAGTTTTACGAGGAAAGTTGTCCGAGAGTTTTGAAAACTGGTAATATCATGGATTTTGATGAGCTCTCTTCCAATTTGCACTTTGCCGCTTGCCCCGCTTTCTTATAAAAATGACACCTAAAAGTAATTTTTGACAATATCTCCATGCTGACTCATTTTAACAACAAAACATCTGTAAAGAAAATCAAACTAGAGAAAATTGACTACAATTCCGGCATGAATAATTTCATATATAAATTGTAGGCCTTTGTTGTCCTTGATGGACTAGACGTTGCAAGTTCGTCTTCAGTACCGATCAAGAATCTATATAATACCTCTTCATCTTCCATCATACGTTTTTTCGAAAATTGTATCCGTTTTTCCCTCTTCCTTGCTTTCATGATTGCGAGTTATTATTATCATCACTACAATTTGTACATATAACGGACCATTTCGACCCAGCTTCCACAGGCTTTCTGACATCTCTTTTTGCATTTACAAGAAATATGTTTCAAAAATGTTTCTGAAGCTAGGGGCTCGAGTCTCGCCATAGAAGTTAGCCCTTTTTTGTTTGTTTCGTCCCTAACGCTCATTCTCATACCACTGCTGAACCTGGTGATGGTAATATCAAATTGAATTTCATATTTTGTAAAGCATGCATATCTTTAATCATGTTAAGACATGCTTGGTGGTGTAGATGAATAATAGCTCGTACGCTAAAACTGTTGATTTTCCAAAGGAGATGGAGACTTTAGACAAGCAAATTGGAATGATTAAGGAGCTGAATTGATCACAACTAGGAGAAATATAACTTGAAAACATTTTTCATCACATTCAATTTTCAATGTGTTTCTGGTTCTTGTAATATCATTTGACTCCTTAAATTCTTGTTTCGGTATACATACTGTGTTATCATTATTTTTGTTTTCAAATTGTTTTTGCTACTGGAAACTTTTCCTCGAATTTTTGTAATATAGTTCATTTAGCATAAAGTGAATACTGTCAATCTGTGTGCAGGTACCAATATACTTGGAAAAAGGACTTTTGTATTTCGTGCAGAAATATATTTATCAAAATCGTAGAAGAGCGCATTCGACTAGAAAACTCATCATCAGTGCTTGTCAGATGTACAAGAGCAATAACCATAAAAATACATATGCTCCTGAAGGACAAAATTTTTTTCAGAAATTTGAGAACATATTACATTTTTAAAAGGTTCAATCCTGAACAGGATCATCCTGAATGCACATCCTTTACACAGTAACATTTGTTTCTGTTAGACTTAAATATTCTTCCTGAAATTTGCAATTCAGGATCAAATTGCATAAACAGAAAAGATACAATGAAAATAATACAATATAAAAAGAAGTCTTTCATCATAACATGACATTCAAGCTTAAAAAATAGTGTTGCCATCTGATTAATCTACAGAAAAACTTCTAGACATTACTTGCTTTGATTTCGATTTCAGATAATATCCAAATTATTAGGAAATAATTGGTTTCGGTTAATAAGCGAATGATGGGAACAACTCTCCTCATCAGTGGCATAGCGTGCCGTCTGGGCGCCCAGGGCGGGATACCCATTTTGCCGCACCCATTCTAAAGGTGCTTATTGAAATTAAATTTCACAGGCAATGAGATATCTTTTATTGAAGGTAAAATAGGATGAGCGGTTTTACAAGCGGATTCTACGGGCCTTATGAGCAGCGAAGTCAGAAATAACTTTGTCAAAATCAATATTTGCAGCCAATTCTTGTTCAATCGACAATATAGCCAAGTTTGATAGTCTAGCGGAGCTCATAGTATATTTGATGTAATTTTTTATCAGCTTCAACTTCGAAAAACTTCTCTCACAATTTGCTACACTGATTTCCAAAGTCAAATATATACGAATCAAGATGACTATATTTGGAACCGAAATTCCGAGACTCAGGTTTTGAATGAAGTGGAGGAGCTCCAGTGGTCCTTTACCTCTTATGACTTCCTCTGATTCATAACTGGCAACAAACTGCTGGAGACGCTTCAGCTCCATCTGAAACTCGTCTTTGTCGATGTCTTCTAATACACACTCGTACTTGCTGTCCAGCTGGTGTCAAAAATCCGAACTTGTCCGATATTTCTTGAATTTGCTGGAATCAAGTCGTCATTTCTTGAATGATCAAAGCTGCATCTTCAGAAGATTCATTGCCATGCATGCGTTTTTTCCTGCGAATTCTTCTCGTTTTGAGTTTTTCGCAAAGTCGATTATGTCTTGGAAGAAACGGTGTCTACTTTCCACTAGGAGGGTTTTTGAAGCGTAAAGTTTCTGAGGACACTCATCCACACTTAATCCTAGTTGCAAGTTTGAGATGACTCTGTTAATTCTTCCAGTACCTCAAGTACTACCTCAAACTCATTTTTAAGCATCTAGCGCTCCAGCGCGTTTCAGTGACTCGTTTCACTGCTTGACCTGTGACGGCAACCAAAGCGTTCCATCGAGCAGTTGATGCAGAAAAGAAGGCAAATAGCTTCTCCAGAGTTCCAAAAAACGTCACGGAATCCACTGATTCAGAAGCAGCCCCCCAGCCAAGTTCAGTGAGTGGTTTGTGCATGCAACGAATGTAGCTTTCGGATTCAGTGCTTCAATCCGGGCTTGAACTCCATTGTGGATCCCTGACATTGTGGCCTGTCTTCTCAGATTCTGTATGTCCAGAACCTCATTTCGCGGTACATTTCTATGAAGCATCTTCTGTCCGCCGGGCTTCATAGAAGATGAATGAATCATAGATGATAGATCTCAACCCGCTTCACCGGCGACATTTTGCCGCCCCCGCGGGCTGCCGCCAGGGGCGAGCCGCCCTCTCCGCCCACCCACGCTACGCCACTGCTCCTCATTGGTTTCTATTTCAAGAAATATTTCTAAATTTCGTACTCATGGTGCAAAGTTGAAACCCCCAAGAATGTTAAAAATAGAATATGGATCTCCACCGAGATCCCAACTCAACCAAAATGCTCTATTTACAAATCACATCAAGATTTGGAGTTGCAACGTGGCCCTTTGTTAACCTTGCAATGCAAAGTATGACCAAAGCAGAGTTTGGTCCAACAACTCACTTTTGACGAAACAGAACGGAACGTTTAGGATGTCGCATGTCGTCTGCATTGATTGTGCCGCTTCATCGCTGGTAAATTATCATATGAAAAGTCATAAGCAGCTATTTTATATTTAGCATTGTTTTGTAGATAGTTGTATGCGCGTTTTGTCAGTGCACCGCAGAACCGTTTACCATATAATAATGGACACATCTACTGAATTCAATATGAGTTTCGTTTACGTAGCAAATTTCAGAAATTGAATTTGGGGATGGAACGTCTGCCACGTTTTCATTTTTTACACATTCATTTGAAATGAGCGTTTTATAGGTTTGTATGAATTTTTAGCCAGCTAAAATTAAACTAATTTTTAGCCAGCTAAAATTAAACTATGGAACTTAAGAATCCATCCAAATGTTTTGATTGCATTTTCGTTTCTGGTGTGTAGTGGCGAATCAAGTTTAATCCACGGCCACGAATCGCCCCTTCAAATCCATTGAATTCCTCTTCAACACTTTCCAATTTTGCTGCGGTTCAGACTCGAATGCGTTTTTCGGAATTAATTTATTCATAATAATAACATCCTACAGACTTTAGTACAGTGAATGTGTGTGTAACTTAGAGAGTGAAAGATAAAGGAACTACCTAATATAATTGTGAAAAACAACGATTGATGGCGATTACTGACTGTCAATTAGGTATCGTTCTGAATAGTTCGTTTTTAAAACATGATGAATTCGAGAAAAAATACATTATTGAGATTGTTGGAACTGCGACACATAGAAGTGACCGGACTATTGAAATTGTGTCGCGTATTGGAGACATTGACATAAAAAGTTATGTTAGACCTCGAACAAATTCGAAGGACATTGAAATTCATTAGGGACAGAAACAGAGGAGAATTAATATCAAAGTGGATAATCTAATAAGAGAAATATGAAACTACCTATTTCATGTCGTTTTTTCAGTTGAAAAAACGCGGTGTTCATCTTGCTTTCATTAAATCCAATTTGTTATGTAGAACATGAACTACTCGTTTTTGAGAGATATGCCTACTGCTTTCTCAATTCCATGCAGTTTCATTCGGCGATGACGTCATCAATTTTATGCACAATTTCTGGTGTGGTAGCCGTTTCCGATGCAAACTAACGATGATCTCCAATTATTGGAGTCCAATAATAGCCTGGATTCGATTTAAGTTCAGGTTTCTCCCTCCAAATGAAATAATATAATGATCGCTTAACTTTAGACAGATTAGTTTGAAATCCACAGTTAATTCGTTTGAAACAGCTATCAACACAACGGTAAAAGTAAGATGCCTAGAAACCCTGGTGGTTCCACTGATTAGATTTTGATTAAATTTTTGTGGCGAAAAAAAAACAATCGACGCTCTTGGAGGTTTCCCCAGTTTTGTGCGTAGAGGGCGTTAGGCGTTATGTTCCCATTTTTTAAATTTGGTGACAAGTTGATTGTCAAATTTCCATTTCACTTTGAAATTTTGATGTGTACGATGTTTTTATCGTGTTTATTTATTGACTTCGTTGCGTGTGAGCGACAAGCAATCCAGATTTCGCAACTTTTATCCCAAACTTTCACAGTTATAAGTAAACACACCAGGGTTTCTAGAAATCTCATCTTAGGTATAAACATATATGGAAACAGCAACTCCCCAGTGATGATTCAGGAAAAGTTTCAATCTAGCCTAGTATAAGAGGATACTTCTACTCTGTCCTATCAGACTCATGAAATTATTTTGTATATAATAGATAATTGCTTTTTGATATGTTCAGTAGTTATAAGTTCAGAAAATCATTAGATATCTATCAAATCATTGTCATTGTATAGAATGAGATTAATCTTTGTCAATTAAATTATTTTTCCTCTTTTAATTCTGTGAAAACTTCGTTTTCAAACATTTTTCTAAATCAATTTTCCCTGTTTCGCATCAATTTTGAGTTGATATTTTATTTTGAATAGGTGATGTGTGTAATAATGACATTGTATATTTTACTCAATTGAATCTGTTACATTGCTGGTATATTTGGTAGGTTACATTCTCGAGATTTGAAGACAATTGAGCAGGAGTTATTTGAAAATGATACTATTTTCAACTTCACTTTTTGGTTATGAAAAAAAAAACAATAAAATGTATATTTCCTCTATTCTTTTTTTTTGTAGAACTTCATCGAAAAAATAATTGTGAATATAATTCGATTCGCTTTTTACCTGATTGTTGATTAAAAATAATTCGTGAACAGATCCAGTTTTATTATTCAATTTCACAATATCATTTATTTATAATAAATCTTTGAAAAAATTTGTTAGGATGGGTTGAATCAAGGTTGAAAGAAACAAATTGAGTTAACAAGGTAACAATTTTATTTTTTGAAAATAATAATTGTTCTTTTTCCATCTATTGTCATTTTGACAAAGGAAAATACTGATCAATGGGAAACAAACATTCGTAGATATGATGAACTCCTATTCAGACTAATAATTGTACATCACAGGCTATTGAAACTACATGAATCCATTCAAACATGGATGAATCGGTTCACGGGATATCAGTTCATTTTTGTGAACCATTCGACACTTTCAAAATATGAAGACTACTTGGCACTGCATTATCAGTTAGCTTTAATTTTCCTATTAGCTGTTAAGGAGCATGCAATGCTATACAGACTTGAAAAGTTCTCAATAAAGAAGTATATTGCTCCCAGGTACAAAACTATTGCTATAGTTAAAACGAGATCGAATACAGCTGGTTTGACGCTGAAAAAAAAGATATGTATATTATTCCAAACTTAAGTAGAATGTTAACCATAATGACAGAATTTTCTTTTCCTTGTTATGAATTTTATACCTCAAAATCGGAGTTTAAAAATGAGTTGAAGATATCACTGAGTCAGTAACTGTTCAAATTAGTGTCTGCCAACGTTTGAAAATTCGTTTTTCATATTTTTACTTGCTCTTCATGACAAAAACAATAATATATTTTTATATTAGTTTTCTCTGGAAACTGTTTGTCCATGTCAGCAGAGTATCTTATTGAATCAGTACTAGTTCAAACTTCAATTGCAATCTAATGTAACTCTGTTAGTAACAAAAACACCCTACAACTGGTAATGATTTAGAAACATGAACGAAATTCATTTCATCTAAGTAAATACATCAGCAGGGGATGTAATGCTGTGAAACTGCGATGAAAAAATTGATGCAGAAACAATTTATTTCAAAAATATGAAATCGTGCCTTTGATCCAGATAATTCTGGGAACTCTGTGAGGCCGATCATTCTTGATTAACTGCACCTAGTTCCGATTCCTCACCAACATCATCAAATCTAATTTCTCATTATTTTCAATAGTTACTGTATCATGATTTCAAAGATATAGGCACAGATTACAGAAACAAGTTGAGATATGCAACAGCATTCTTGTAAAAACAACAACTGTGGCGGTTGTTGGCCCAATCATTCAACAAAACAGGATTGAAAAAACCAGAAACTACAAATGCAGATTACTGTATTATCGACGAGCTGATGACGGATTTTCATATCTTAATCGTTCGATACAAACCAACCAATAATAAAAATTTTACTCTTCCTCCTGTGCGTGAAGAGTTTTCTTCGGAATACACGGCGTCACATACCCTAAGGCGACTTACATTATATGAAGCAGTTCAAAAGAATACATTATTCTTTGCGACTCGCCTGGAATTTCAGAGGAACTAAAGCATTATGTAAGTCTTCTTTCGATTCCGTGGAAAACTTTACTCTTAACACAAAACATGGGTTGAAAATTTGATTCTGAAGAATTTTTTATAGTTTGTTGATATGACTTCCTCGATCCAAGTATAAAAAGTCACTGAATTATTCTCGGAATAAAGAATAATTTCTCTGCGCAATTTTGAGAAAACATGTTCCTCAACTACTATTGAATAAAAAACAGCTCATAACTCGCAGACATTATAGACATTATAACTAATGGACTGGCCCTAAGAGAGAGAGGACTGCGGAGTGAGCAATATAGAATACTTCAAGAATAACCTCTAAGTGAATTCTTTCCTCAATGTAGCAGATAAAGAGAGGTTGAGAAGGATATAGTAATTCAAGCAAAGAATTATCATTCTGTCCTGAACAATATCACTTCAATGTGCATATCCTTTCTCTCTCTATCGTATTCGGCATCGTGTTATATGGAAAACTGTCATAAAGGCCAGTCCATAAGTTGTAATGTCTATGAAATGAGCCTGAAAGTTTACTTCGACATGTCAAAAACGCAGTACACCATCATTAAGAAGTCAGGCAATCCAGTATCTCCACTCCCAACCGAAACAAATTAACCGCCATCAGCGCCGTCGGTGGTTGTTGACCCTGAGCTTCCAAATTTTACGCGGGAATGCGGCTGTTACATTTCTAAATTTATTTCTGTATTCTGTGGATGTAATCATTCAAGGTTGCTTGTTCCTGTTGTCATAACGGCTAAGTCCGTTGAAACTATAACTGTCTGGGCCCTTATAGCAGACATATAGGTAATGGTTCCTCAGAATAGACTAGAATGAGTTGTAATTTCAAAAAAGATTTGAAATTACAATCAGTAGTCTTTTAATGAGGATTCAACAGTGGAGTATGATGAAAATATATTTACCTGTACACATTAACAGTTCCACTGGTAACGTGATAAAATTGGAAATCAGGATCTTTTTTGTCAGGAACAGCTTGTATTGTCTTCACGTCCCTCAAATATTTATTGAAAGTATCTTTCAAGATGCTTACTAATACGTTATCTTTGTCACTCAAGAGCTGAGGTGATCTAGGTTGACTGGTCAAATATTCGACCCAAGTTTTTATATAATTGCTATTGATGTCCTGAAAATGTATATGAAAATCAGAATACAAAAACCAAAAAAGTTTCAACAAAAAAAAACTGAATAACAATATACTAAAGGTTCGTACAGGTGTGAATTTATCCACAACATACACTGAGAAAAAATATAAAAATTTCAATTCTCGAGACTTTATATAGCTCCGAGTATGGCTCTCATCTACGAAAATGAGTTTCCAAGAGGGTGGAAATGGGTGTGAAAATTTAAAAATAAGGAAGTTGGCTTTGTACGCCTCCACTTTTTCAATACATTGTTTTTTCCCAGACCGTCTAAGGGCTGGGAATGGATGAAACTTTTCCTAGAGATCATTTACCCTAACACTAAACTGATATTTTTGCACTCGTTTACACCATAGGTTCCAATCTCATCGTTTATTGGTGGGAATTGAGTTGAAAACTCATCATCACTCAGTAAGTAAGCTTTGTACACCTTTCATTTTTGAATATGTTGTTACTTGTGATCGTTCGCCAGTTTTTCAAAGCCTCAAGAGTTAACTACCTGTGTTATAATCTTTAACACCTATTCCAACACCATACACGGCCTGGAAAACATTGGCGACACATTTTACTTACTGAGCTGTTGAAAAAAATGTTTAAGATTGTTTTTTTCGTTAACCAGCTAACGATCGTCAACCATCAGAAGTCGAAACTTGTGCCAGCAATGGATTACCGAGGCCTCGCCTGTTAACTAGTGAATCCGCTGCGGTCCGGCGGTGATTTGAACCCGGCCTTCCGCTTGAAAGGCGGGCATGCTAAACTCTACACCACCGAGAACCACTTATTCAATCGATCTCAAGATTAGATTATTTAGAGAGCCAGCCGATGACCTGGTTCACTTCGACCTTTAAAGATCTATTGTGATGCTCTCTGGTGATTGGAGCTCATTGTCTAGCTTGAACCCATTGAGGACACTCAATTGCCTTAGCACTGGCCCCTCCATACATCATCTGGTTTCTCCTATCTGTATCTCGTGTGTTTCAGCCTCGCATTCACAGAGCACATGTAGTGCAGTTTCCTCATCTTCCTGACAGAACCTGCAATGAGATTCTTCTGCCAGGTCCATAAAGCACACATATTTTTTGATTCGAGTATGCCCTGTCAGCAGAACCACAACTACCCATGACGTGAATTTGGACACAGGTTCATCAACGAAATTTTTGCCTGCCTCTTTCTTGGAAGCTTGTTCTACCACCCACAGCAGGATTCTGAACCAATCATGGCCTTGGGTGTTCCTTCAATGTCTAAACCATCGGCCATCTCATTTCCCTCGTAACCTTCATAAATTCGCATATAAACCGGCAATATTTCAGCTTGATTTGCTCTATCTCATTCTTGAGAGAGACTTAAGGCTGGATTCAGATAGATCCGAAATCCTGTCGTACGACGATCTCATAGCTTTCTGATTGGTCTAAATTCAAATTTAGACCAATCAGAAAGCTATCGGATCGTCGTACGATCGGATTTCGGATCTGTCTGAATCCAGCCTAAGGGTAGCTTCATTATGGGTATTTAGCCCATTGGGCGCGTTTAGTCAGTTCCCCACCAGTTGTGAGCAGACTGAGCTTGAAAAATGACAGCTACCCCTGTCTGGCACACTGTTGCATTCTGTTTGAAACAGTGCAATTCGTATTTGCTCCACTTCCGTATTTACCAGCTCTTACTCCATCTTGGGTCTTTGAGCCGTCACTGTATAGTTTCTCCCGCTTTTACCGATGAGCTCGGGATCCGGTCTCCTCTACTTACTATGAAAAGTTTTAAGTTCTTATCCAAATTGTATTTTGGAACTGTTGTCCATGGGTATTCCCAGTATAACGATCAGAATAAACAAAAATGAAAGGTATTCAAAGACAACTTCTGGACAACTTCATTCGTTTAAAGTTTTACTACCCTATTTCCACTTTAGAAGGGTACAATCAGTTCATTCGTAATTCAATTCAATGCTACATAGGAACAAAATGTATATATACCCTTTTTTTGAAATAATATCATGAACAGTCAAAGTGTTTCAAACTGTTATGAGACTGATCATAAACTTTATATTAATTACATATTTCATTGAATAATTTTTTTCAGAATCACAAAGAAACAACAAAAATAAAAACAAAATATTGAAACAAAGAAAGAATTCATGGAATTTTATTTTCTCATTTGGAGAATTTTTTTTTTTATTTTCATTTTAAATTCATTTATATTTCTACAATCTTTTATATCTTCGGGTATTTCATTGAATTTTGAGAGTGCTTCATAAGTGAACCTTTTCTGTCCAATTACAGAGTTTGCGGAATCAAGGTGGAACAAGTTATGTTGTCTTGTAAGGTGATTATGAATTTCTGTATTTTTGATAATATAAAATTAGATTTCATCATATTATTAAAAATAAGATATGATACTTTCAGAGTATTCATTTCATAATGCTCATCCAAAGAAAATGTGTTTGTAATCGAATAAAGTTGATGTGTTGGAGTGTCAAATGGTAGACGATACAGTCCTCTCAGAGTTTTCCTGTATATTCGATTCAGATTTTCCACTACCGTTCACGGCTGACCTGGTGTGATAGGAAATTGTTGGTTTCCTAGATACGGTAGGTGGGATATCCTGATCGGACACAGCAATCGACCCGGTAAAATTATCGACGATGAAAGGTGTACAGAGGGGGCGGCGACCAAAAACAAAGATGAAATATGCCCCTTCTCCTAAGGGCTGTAACTTGGGAGCAAAACTAGAGCGCCATGTTTTGACTTTGGAATCGTGTTACCAAAGTTAGTCCAAACATTTCCTGAAACTAGGTGACGCAACTCAAATGAACTCTAAATCTACTTACCCAACTGTCTCCAAAGACAGTGCCTTCTGACACATTATAAACATGTCTTGCTAAAGCCTCTGCTATAATTTTAGTATTCTTTATAAGTCTATCTACATCTAAATTCTGTTTGGTATCAAATATGGTCGACCTACGGAAGTCTTTGTGACTTTTAAGCGTTGATAAAGTAAAAGCAGGTAATCTCCTTATGCTGAATCTTTCATGTTCCCATCCCAAAATATCATCTGCCAAGTTAATCTTTTTATGTACTCCTTCAACTGTTGTGTTAGAGTTCAAGTCGGCCGCTGTGGATTTCAATTCTTTGTAGAATAACGATGCAGGTGAGGATTCCTTAGGAGGTTTGGAAACGTGCATATAAATGGAATCACTTGCAGCAAGGGTATCAAGGCACATTACATAGGATGCGTCCTACAAGAAATGATATAAAAATACAGTTTCAAAAAATATCGGTTTGATTTAATGAGGACCAAGCACGATTCTTATGTAAATAGATCTCGATGCACTGATCAAAAGTGTCCATGACCGCAGCCTCCAAAAATGGAAAGTTTTTGAAATATGGCTCTATAAATAACAAATTTATGTATTTCGGCTCATATTCAGTTCCCTCATATACCTGAGAAAAACGGAATTGAATTTATTTCAATGCAAAAATTTTTCGTTTCAGATACACCTATTTAAAAAAACTATCATACATTGCTCGTCACTGACGATGTTACTGAACTATAATCATCAATTTTTGTATTCCCGTTTTCGTAGAGAATGAAAACTTCTGATTTGCTCTAGGTATCACAGAATTACATCTATTCAACATTTTTCGATTGGGGCACCAGAAAAATAATATTCGATACACACTATATGAACTGAACCTCAGAGTAGTCAGAGAGATGGTGAAGAATGCAAGATGAGGATATAGAAAATCGTATTTATAATGTATGCTCATGAGATAAATACTCATATCGAATGGAGTTTATTTTATACCGAGTGTTAAGTATGAATAGTAACAAGGAAATGCATACCCAATTACTTATACTTTCTTATCGTTAATAGGACCGTTAAGGCAAACGGCTCCGTGGAAATGTCAAAAATACAGAGTACAAAAATGGACAGTTTTTAACATATGGCCCTATCAATATATTCTCCATTTTCTCGATTGTGGCCCATAATCGCTTAGCTCTTATACTCAACAAAAACGAAATTTTATTGATTTCTGCACAGGAATTGACAAAAAAAACTGTTTCTTCGTTTCAGATACACCCATTTGTAGAAATTATCATACACTGCTTGTCACTGACGATGTAACTGGGCTATTATTCTCGAATTTTATGTTCCTGTGTTCGTTAAAACACAAACTTTTGAATTGTTCTTGTTATTACAAATATACTTACATCTAAAACAATTTTTATTCTGGTATTTGAAAAAATAATATTCGATAGACACTATATATCTAGATTTCAAGGCCGGAGTCAAAATATTCAATGTTGTCTGGGCTTGGGGACCGGAATTTTTTTAGGCAAAAGCCTACGGAAAAATTCAAAAACAGTAAACCATGTTAATTTCATGAAAATATTAAATCTCCACAATAAATTTGTTAATAGTAGTAAGAATAATACTATGTAGAAGAAACTTGGTCGAAACGTCCATTCAATTAATGAGGGTCAATTGTTCAACCAAACAAATATAAAAATTTAGTACTTTCTCAAACTATTGCAAAATTATACTTGAGGCAAATAAGACAACCTGATTTAATTTCAGTCGTCATATTCTATTTGTGAGAGGTAAGTTTGAGGTATGATTTTTTTGGCTCTCCATTAAATATTTAAGTAACTCATTACTTTCTGTTTATTCCATAATGAAAAATCATGGAGATGCAATTGTGGATTTCTATTAGCTGCATCGTATATAATGTTCAACAAGTTTTTGTAAGGATAATGAATGTTTTGATCATGGAGAGCATATCCAAGAATACTATTGAAAATTGGAAAAAAGGCTGTAAAGAGTTCGAGCGATTAATGTATGTTTGTAATCAAGTAGCAAGTAGCGAATATTCAAAAATTGGCAGCACTCATTCTCAAGAATATTTATTCAACATTAAGATTTTGCTCCTGCAATTCAGATGAAGACGGCTGAATGCCTAGAATATTATTGCTAGGATCACAGTCTACAAACGGTCTTACAGATACAACTTCTTCTTCTCTTTAGTTCTAGTACTTACATAGTAACTTTTCGATCTGTTTCACGAATATTGATTTGAGAAGCATTTCAGAAAGAAAAATCTTTCGGCCATCCTATGCGAAATCAAGCAAGTGTTGTCAAATGAATCATTGAAATCATTTCCGAATATTCAACTCATTAAAATGTGATTCAAGTGATAAGCTGTTCAGTCAGAAAGTCACGTTTCGTCCCTCCAAACTTGGACTAGTGGTCAATTACTAGAGACATATTACAACATTTGCAAATACCTTACATATCCATCATAATTTCAGTGAAGAATTAATATATTTGATGAAGTGAACACAGTTGAGTAACTGTGTTTCAATTTGTTAATTGTTGATTCTTCTGTTTACCTTCAACTCATCAATTGTTCAACTGAATAAGCTATTGCCCATAACCAATAGAGAATTCAGACATTTTCACGGATCCGTTCGCCTTAACGGTGTACTTAACAATTAGAAATGATTTTTAGGTACATATTTCCTTGTTACTATTCATATTTAACACTCGGTATGAAACACTGGATTTGATACCTGTTTTCATCTCGTCAGCGTACATTATGATAACGATTTTCTAGATGTTCATTTTTTATTTTCCAATATTTTTCTAAAGGACAGGAGAATATTCGGAAGAAAATTAAATATCGTGTGTATCGAATATTACTTTTTCAAATGCCACAATTGGATTGTGTTAGATATAAGTATATTTGTAATAACAAGAGAACTTCAAAAGTTTTTGTTTCTACGAATACGGAAATGCAAAAGTTGCAAATAATAGCCTAACTACATCGTCAGTGACGTGTATGATAATTTCTCCAAATGGGTTTATCTGAAAAAAAAAAGAAACAATTTTTTTTCAGTAATTTCCTGCGCATAAATCAATTAGAATTTTTTTTTTATTGGGCCTATAAGAGCTAAGTGATTATGGGCCATAATCTAGAAAATGAAGAAAATCGGAAATTGCCACCTTGGAAACTGTTCATTTTTGTAGTCTGTAGCAATATACACTCGATGAGTGCATTGTGATCTACATCATATTGAATATTCAGACATTTTCACGGATCCGTTTGCCCTTTCAGTTCAATTGACAATTAGAAATGATTTTTGGGTATGTATTTTAAATTGAACACTGTATAAAAACTCAATGGATACGAGTACTTTACTAGTCAGTATATATTATAAATACGATTTTCTATATGTTCATCTTGCATTCCCTACTGTTCCCTTGTCGACCAGGAACATATTTGAAAAAACTTATATCGGAATCAGTTCATATAGTGTCTATAGAATATTATTTTTCTAGTCCCCCTGACTGTTGATCAGGTCGTAAAGTACCCACCCTAAATAATTCAAATTTTCTTATCAAACAAATTTCACGACTATTACTTACTTGCAGGTACCACACTGATGATGTAAAAGTCCAAAGTGATTTGCAATTTACAAATGAATATATTTACACGAAATACGATTTTTCTCTGATTTATCAGCCACATGTATGCAGCACGAACAAATGTCACCAATATATCGAAAACTGTCCGTTTTTGGAGCCTGCAGCCATGGACGCTTTTGATCAGTGCATCGAAATGCACATCATATCAGAAATTCAGACAAATTCACCAAAAGCCATTTTCCATAAGAAACGTACGTGGTCCTTCATTTATTTGTGAGAATCAATTTATCATCACTGCTTTTTTATGTTTGTATTTTGGGAAATAATAAACTTTGTAGTTAATCGATAAAAATAATTATTTAAGATAGTCGAAATGCCTTCAATCACAAAATTTCAATTTGAACTACAAATAATATTACCTAGATCTAAAACACATTCACCAATTTTTTTTAACTTTTCCCCCCTTATTTACCCCATCCAAGGGTGGAAAAATTAATACTTTCCACGGTTTCTTTTTTTTAATCATTGGAAAAATATTGAAAAAAATTCACGTATATAGAAGACAGTACGGTCCTCGAATAACAAATTTTCGGGCTCCCGTGACCCTGATTGAGACGTTTGAAAAACAAAAAAAATTCAAATCCTACAGAAATGGCAGAAATCACAGGTTTCGCGGGTAATATTATTTCATTTCAATACTGCTGATATACATTTTCACACTGAGGAACGTTTGTTATATTATCAGTGGTGAAACCTGACAAAAGCCGTTTTTTGTGATTTATTATGAAAAAATTCACTATAATTTTTTTGTTATAGATTTTAACGAAAAATTTCACAGCACAAAAATGTTCAAATTGTCATTTTGACGTGTGAATTGTCAATATATTTTTCTTCCTGCCCTCTCTGCCCCTTCTGAACATATTCACCTTTTTTTTTCTCGAAATCTGTTACTTTCATGTGTATATAAGACAGATTTCTCTTCGAAATATTTTTTTGGGATTTCAAGCCCCCATTGAATAGGACCTTCATTGAAAATTAAAAAAAAATATATTATAATATTCCAGCATTTCCATTACTACAATAATATATCTTTAAGTCTCATTGGTGACATTTGACAAAAAAGTATTTCTTGTGATTTTTTAAAATTGACAACATTTTTTGTTATCGATTTCAATGGAAAAGCCCAAAATGCAAATTTTTTTCGAATTGTCATTTTTCATAGGGTAACAGTTATTTTGAATTGAATAATTTCAAAGGTTGACTGAATATACAGATGAACTAGCCAGTATAGTAGTTTTCACAATAAATTGTATTGACTGAAGGATTATAATAAAACCAATTAGACCCTTAAGTTGTAAAATCCGAGATGCACATCATAAATGTAAAAGGACCGGATTCAGGTAATTTTGTTTCTCAGAGAGGGATTGTGGTAGTGTGGTAGAATTAATTAGGAACTGTATGAATGACATTCCTACCGAGAGTTGGAAAAGTTCTGTTAGTCATGTTATAAATGTTGAAAACTCGTACCTTTCTGTAAAATCAATTGCGCCAATTATAATTAATTTAGATGAGGATAGCGATAGCGACACTGAACTAAATATAGAATTGTAACATTTAAATAAATCACTTGTATATCTCCTACATTATGCAAAATTTAAATTTCTTAAGTTCGACCCTGTAGCACATTTGCATCTTTTACCAGATGATTTTCTACACAATGGGATTAAATCGGGTAGTTTATTGCAGTTAATAAGCCAATACCATTTACTGTGAAAAATACTATAACTGTTACCATTTAATTCTCAAAGAAATCCTCAAAAAATCTCACAGACAAGTCTGACACTTGGATTCAAAGTATTTAGATTTGAATTCGTTCGGAAATTCCGTGATCCCTTGGTGTGTGATTGTCAATTTTATACATTTTATGATACAATTGATGCTTATTATTATAAATATGTGAATTTTTCAATATTTTTTGAATGCCAGGATATTTTGATTACTATAACCCAGAACCCTTTTTACATTAATTATGCATACCTGAATCAGGGATCCATCAAGAATATCTAGTTGATTCTCTAGCCAGGTCTTGCTCCCTTGGTAGTTAATTTTCCCACCACCAGATAAAAGGAATATTATGTTGTACCTGCCGTGGGTTTTTGATTCTGAATACAGACCAGAAAATAATCTGACTAATTCTAGAAGTATCACAACACCTGATCCATTTGAGTCTGCTCCAAAGGATAGTTCCTACAAATTCAAATCGGCTTTTAATAAATTTCAAACAGAGACCTTTACAGACCTAATACAACTAACACATTTTCTGTATTTTATCTTGGGTCTGTGAAAGTAAAAATTATTCATATCATTATCCTGAATATCATTATCTATAAAAATAAATTACATGCACTCACCGGTGCTGCCCCAAAACTATCATAATGTGCCACAATTGCAATGGTCGGAATCTTGCCAAATGAGCTATAACCGGATAAATGGCCTTGAATTGTGGTAACTTTAGCATCCGTTTTGATACTAGGGTTACTAGATGAGACCACAATTTGGTAGCCATTGGCAGCTACTGAATTGATGAGTGCTTCAGCTGCAGACTTGCTCATATCATTGCTATCTAAGTTGGTCGAGACTTCAGTGATGATTGATTCAAGTTGGGAAGAATATTTGGCAAAATATACTGGGATCGATACCTCCTGTGCTATCATTGCATTTTCTAGCAAAAGCAGATGCTGAAAAAGTAGACGATAATGAATAGTTACAGAATGGAAAATGGAAAAATTCAAGTACAGTTTTAGAATGTTGAGTGTTAGAACAATATATTTTGAAGAAGGTTGGAAAGAGCTTTGTTTGAACTACATCACCTAGTTGAAAAAAACCATTCTATACGATTCATGTATATATAATGGGTGTAACTTAAATGATGTCATTAGTTCCGAAAGGTGATTCCTTGTCATATTTCATGAAAAAAAAGTTCATATAAACGTGTGTCCTAACTTGCTTCGTTTGAGAGTTACGAGGTTTCTAAGTATTATTATGAAATAGTTTTTTTCTACTCCCGTGTGTGAATTTCTAACGTCACACATCGATAACAATGTGTAAAGCTTCATTTCACGAATCAGTGTGTGAAGTGCCATGCTTTTCTTATGGGATTTATTTCACGCACCGGTGCCATAAGAGTCAATACAAATTCACACACCGGTCGCTGGTCTAGGTAGCGATGGCGAGAGAAATTGACAAATATGACAGTTCCCGCAGACTGAAGTTCAGAGTTTCATCAGTTAATAGACCATAAATAGTAATTAATTACCCTCTGAATTAATAAATAGTACGACGAAATTTTGATTTAAACCGATTAGCCGTGTATTTCACGCAAATTCCTGATGGACAGCATTGAAGTACTCCCATCAACTCCTCCAAATATAACGTTAGCAGCCAGTGGGGGTAATATTAGCGCCTACCTATCTGAATTATCAACAAAGGTTAAATCTTCTACCTTATGGAGTCATTACTCGATGTTGAAAAGCACCCTTAGTGTTAAGTACAACGTACAAATTGGTGATTATCCGAAAGTTCGCGCTTTCTTGAAACGGAAAAACGAGGGATACATTCCTAAAAAATCACGCGTTTTGGAAAAGGAACACGTATTAAAATTTCTCAAAGAGGCACCCGATGAAAAATATTTATTAACCAAAGTAAGTCCATTTGTATAAATATCGATAAATACTAATCTTTAAATTTTTAGCTTATTTTGTTGTTTGGGGTAGCTGGAGCCCTGCGCAGAGATGAGCTCTATAAATTAAAAATGGATGACATCCAAAATTTGGGAACAGTTCTTATTGTGTCAGTTAATGATACGAAGACTAAGGTTTCTAGAAAATTTACTGTTACTGAATACTTGGACATATATCACAAATACGTGGCTCTTCGTCCCAAGGATGATACCGAAAATAAATTCTTTATTAATTATCAACGAGGGAAATGTACTCGGCAAGTCATTGGTATAAATAAGATAGGAAAAGTCCCTTCAGAAGTTGCCACATTTTTGAAACTCCCCAATCCCGACGAATTTACCGGGCACAGCCTACGGCGTTCATCTGCGTCTTTATTAGTCGAAGGTGGAGGAGATCTCCTAACGCTAAAAGAACACGGCGGCTGGAAATCATCCTCAGTGGCAGAAGCCTACGTGGAAGAATCCCTAACTAAAAAGATAGATGTCTGCAATAAAATCTTAACAACTGAGAATAATCGTAGTTGTGTTGTCAATACCAACAGTACAAGCAGCACTAATTTTGTAGAGAAAGAGAAAGTAAATGTACATTTTGACAATTCACAAAATTGCAATATAACTGTTCATAATAATTATTGCTGTAATAAAGAAAATTAGTAAAATTTTCCTTTAATTCAATCTATAAGTAAAAGGTTGTAGAAAAAGTATAGTGTGCACCACGTGCGTGAAGACTTTTTTACGTTCGTGCGGATTGTGAAACTCGCCTGCGGCTCGTTCCACAAACTTCCACACTCGCGTAAAAAAGTATACTTCACGCACTAGCATGGGCGTAGCCAGGCAGGGGCAGGGGGGGCAGCTGCCCACCCCCTAGCTGAGCATAAGCGCTTGGTCGTAGAGTTTCCAACCCAAAGAATAAATAATAACCATAAAGAAATGAACTCTTTGATAACAATTTTTAACACTGTCAGTGACAGAAATCAACCTTGCATAAGCGGTAGCCACCCATCTCTAGACCGGGCTGTAGATGTTGGTGAACCCAATACTGCCTATAGACCGGGAGGTCATAACAGATGACGTTCCACCATTTTTTCGTGCAAGCCTTTTTAAGGCTTGATAACTAACCCTAAAATATCAAAGATAGTCGAGGTTCTAGCCCCCCCGCGCGTCCTCTTCATAAGGAAAAACGCTTTTCTTTCTGTAGCGAATTTTCGTGTTTTTCCGTGATATTTTACTGCATGCCATTGTAATATACGGAAGTTCAAACTAATTGAAGCTCTAATAATTGATGGCATGCACCCCGCATCGGCCCAAGATGATCAAAGGGTTATGAAAACCTGAAAAAAATTTAAGGGAAATTCCGTGTTTCCAAATTGCATGCCGATGTGAAGAATTGAAGTTTTTGTAATAAAAACTCTATGGAAAAATTGGCATGCACCCCTCGTAGGACCAACGGTGAAAAATTTCCGGAAAATTCTGTAAAATTTTAACATCGATTTTCCGTGATTCCAAATCATTCCTAATAAGGATGAACATTAATTTCATAACGGAAAAATTACCTAATTCAAATGGCATGCATGTTGAATAAGCCCGTCGTATTATAAATAATAATAAAAGTTGCAAAAAAACAGTGCAAATTTAGGTGACTTGTTTTTGCATGCCATTTTGTATTTGATGAATTTACCTTATTTCAAGTCGTGAATGTAAATGACATGCATGTAGCTACAGCCCAATACACAAAAATTGTGAAAAAATTGAATAAACATCAATTTTTGAAATGAAAAAAAAAATCTGAAAAATGCCGTGACTTCTTCTTGCATGCCGCTTTGTATTTTGTTGGTAGATACTACTTTATGTTGAAATACGAAATGGCATGCATGCCATTTAGCTCCATGAAAATTGTTTGATAAACTTCATTTCAAGTTGATGGCTGAAATAACATACATGTTATCACAGTCCAACATTCAAGAATTGTAAAAAAAATCAATTCAAATGACTCTAGTCTAAACGTGGCCTATCATACGTCGACTAGCACGAGAGGTTACTACTACCCTATGATAGACGCTACGCCATTGCCTATACCACCGTATAGAAGTAAACAAGTTCGCTACCGCTCGGCATGATGTATCAGGTCAAGATTTTATATTTAGCTGGGCTCTGGCAGCGTGTGGTGCGGTAGGAGGGTGTCGGCTGAAAGCATTCTTGGCTCACTTGCACTCACGCCTCAGATACATCGGCTAAGCGTTAAGTAAGAGATGGGAGTATTAACCCAAATGGGGCGGCGAGTGAATTTACTTGCTGTTTACTTCTATACGGCGCCTATAAATTTTTCGTCCCAGTACATGTCGAAACGCAAGTGTCCAGTACAAGTATACGTGCCATCTTGATCATACATTTCAGTATAATTCGGTGTATTTTCGTAAGTAACTACAGTAATATATCACATGGCGTCAACCGACACCTGTGGCTTATTTGTTTGCAGGCTATGAAAGTATTGTAATTTTTAATTTGCTTGTGTGTGTGACAATGATTTTCTACTATCATTTTTCATAAAAAAATTAGAAAAAAATAAATAAAATTATTAAATCGGACGATTTTTTTGTTCATTCAACCAATTGCCATGAAGCTACGTGCATGCTATTTCGCATTTCGGCTCAAAAAAGTATTTACTAACAAATACAAAGCGGCATGCAAAAAGAAGTCACGGCATTTTTTCTTTAAATTCAAAAATTGATTTTATTCAATTTTTTCACAATTCTTGTGTATTGGGCTGTAGCTACGTGCATGCCATTTACATTCATGACTTGAAATAAGGTAAATTCATGAAATTCAAAATGGCATGCAAAAATAAGTCACCTCAATTTGCTCAGTGTTTTTTGCAACTTTCGTCATGCATGCCTCTATTTTGCAACACCCTGGTGTGCATGCCAAATTTCCTTCTATTGATTATTGGTACGAATTACCTATTTTTTCAATGGCATGCAGTTTGGAATCACGGAAAATCGGTGTTAAAATTTTACAGAATTTTCCGGAAATTTTTCACCGTTGGTCCTACGAGGGGTGCATGCCAATTTTTCCATAGTGTTTTTATTACAAAAACTTCAATTCTTCACATCGGCATGCAATTTGAAAACACGGAATTTTCCTTAATTTTTTTTCAGGTTTTCATAACCTCTTTGATCATCTTGGGCCGCTGCGGGGTGCATGCCATCAATTATTAGAGCTTCAATTAGTTTGAACTTCCGTATATTACAATGGCATGCAGTAAAATATCACGGAAAAACACGAAAATTCGCTACAGAAAGAAAAGCGTTTTTCCCTATGAAGAGGACGCGCGGGTGAGCTAGAACCTCGACTATCTTTGATATTTTAGGGTTAGTTATCAAGCCTTAAGAAGGCATGCACGAAAGAATGGTGGAACGTCACCTGTCATGACCCCCCGGTCTACTAGGCTTGACGACGGGTAGGTACACGGCCACAAGGGTAGCTGATTCAGCAGTTCCTGCGTTCTCTTCTCTCTGGTTCCTGTTCTGTTTTCAGCAGAGTACATTTATCTATGAACTTACGTTTCTTTGATAGTCTCGAAAGTCCAACGCATCTCTATTATTTGTACAAAGACAATAGATGTTTATTGTGTAATTATTGTGACATTGCCTAATCTAACTTAGATAGTGCTTGTTTTTCATATAAATAAAAATGGATATAAGAATTTTTTTTAATGGTAAGTAATTCATGTGTAACCCAATGTATAAACGATTTTTTTTAGTTGCACGTACTCTATCTACATAAAGTTCGACTTTTATTCAGTATGTAGGTATAGTAAGTCATATACATTTCTGTTTCTCTTATTATTAATTTTTATTACCAAGAAGCGATTGTAAAACAACAAATATACTTGATCTTTTGTTAAATTATTTATTACATTTGAATTTATGACGCATGCCAGAATTCGCCTGGATACAAACGAAATTATTTTTTATTATTATTCGTTAGCGATTTGTTAATCATTATTTATTTTAAAATTGGTTGTGTATTCTTCAGCAAAGAGGAAAAAAAAGATACGACTATTAGTGAAAGTGAAAATGAAATAGAAAAGCTCGACAATATACCACACACCTCTAAAGATTTGTGTATGCTGAGAGTACACAGAGAAATGGTTCAAGAAAATAGGGACGTCATTGAAAGTAAAGTTTTGAAACGATTTTGCAAAGAACCTCGTCGGTTATTATTAGTACATTAATAATTTATATATATATATATATATATATATATATATATATATATATATATATATATATATATATATATAATTAGAGGGGAAGTCTTTGCTGACCAGTTAAGAACAAAACTGTAGTTTTTTAGGGTGAACAGCAGAACGGAAGTGTACTCTCATAACACCAGTTATAAGAAATATTGGAAAAACTGGTGTTATAAGAGTACACTTCCGTTCTTCTGTTCACCCAAAAAAACTACAGTTTTATATATATATATATATATATATATATATATATATATATCATTTAATAAACATTTGTATCATACTTATTACTAGATTTTCCTTTCCTGCCCCCCTCTGAACAAAATCCTGGCTACGCCCTTGCGCACTAGATACACAATATACTATTTTATTAATAACTCAAAAATCTTTACGCCGATTTTGATGAAACTAGGTAAGTTTGTTAGCAGTAACAAAGGGCTTCTTTTCATGAAATTATTACAGGGAATGAAATTCCAGTATTATCACAGAGGGTAACTTCAATGATATTCAAGACAAAAATCATATCAGCCACTGTTTGATATTTTTCTTATATTGAACAATTGATAAAAATTAAAAAAAAAACATCTTCAAATACATTCTTTCTTGGAAATGCACTAAAATGAAAAAAATAATTTCTTTCATTGTTTGATCTAGGCCATTCTGTAACTGATTCAAAATCTTGCTGAGCAAGATTACCCATTTTCTATTCACAGTATGCCTGCAACAGAATAACCTAGACCAAAAAATTGAAGAAATATTTTGTTCTTAGTGCAGTTGTTTCAAAGCTTCTCCTATGGTTTTTCCATTTTCAAACATTACCAAATCAGAGTAAAAATTGATTATGAGAAATGAGGGATAAAAATTACTTACTTTTGAATTAATTAGATCTCAAAATTCAAAATCTAATAACAACTGAATAAGAAAATGTGTTTTCAGAATTGTTGGCACTTGAAAATAAATCGATGCACTTGAATTTAACATTTGAAGTGAGACTGATCAACATCAGTTGAGGAGGTATTCAAATAATTTATTTGAAATGAAAATTCAAACCTACATGAGACAACATTCCATTTGAATTGTAGGAATTCAACTAAATAACAATTACCTGAATGGCTCAATAAATTATAGTAAACTCAAGATCCAAAATTACTTGAAAAAAAATTACTTCCAGCTTAGAATCTCAAAATTTGTAGTTGATGTGATGTAGTCCCAAATTCCGAGGAGAGTTTCTCATTCATGTATGAAATACCTGTTTGTCTTCTGGGTTCAAGAGAGACATTTCTTCTGGAAGCATTAGCAAAAGAGCTCCAGCTTTCAATTTAATATTTCGGAAATTATCCACACTCAAATCTTTCAATTTTGCAATGACACAATGCCGCGGTGTACTCCATCCTGTTAAGGACCTTGCTTCCAAGTTGATACCGGCGCTTCTGCAACCTACAATAATTTGAAGAGTGAGCCTAAGTCTATATATAACCCCACTTCTTTCTCTGAACTGAAATTAGTAATATATATACATTACCATGAGCTATTCCATGCAAATCATAATGTTGCATTCGATAAACAGGAAATTCGGATGAAGCTGAGACTGGACTTGCAGGAGAAACAATGATGAAAATTGGCAAAACTATCAGCAAGTAATAGGGTAAGTAGCCCTTGAAGATTTCTTCGACTTCTTCTAGCCACATTGTTGATTGATTGCAATATCTGAAACCTGACTTTTCACTAAAAAAGCATTATAGATTCTGGAAACCTCTCAAATAAAAAGTTATTATTTAATCAAAAACACGTTTCTAGGTCAACAGATGACATTTCAGCATCTAACTGACATAAGTCATAGGTGGTATGTGGTAGTGACCATATGTAGTGACCATGGCCCTGAGCCCAGATTCTATTTCACGAATTCGATTATCGAATTGTTTAGAATATGCATATATTTTCGGTACAGCGCATGTTGCAGTCACAGTCTGAGCTACTCGACAATCGAATTCGTGAAATAGAATCTGGGGGCAGTTCCGTTTCCCTGTCTGGTTAACCAGAGTGATTTTCTCTCTCTCTCTATCATATTGACCGGGTCCATCCGAAAGAGAGAGAAAGAACCACTCTGGTTAACCAGACAGGGAAACGGAACACGGCCCCATATGTAGTGACAGCATTTAGCGAATTCTTTTGCAAGAACTCGTGCAATTTTTGACAGAACTTGTGTAACTTCACCTTTCAATATGTAGATAATCGGAAAAAAGAGAGTAATACACTGACTTTGCACGAGTTCTTCAAAAAATTCGCTGATAGCTGAATCTCAGTGCTATCATTAGAGTGAAATTTATAACATAACATATATATCATATGCTACGTTCGCGATGAATCCCGATCGACCGATAAGGGGATTCGGATTCAGTGTAATAACGGGGCTTTGATCCCGTCCGAGTTTCAAAAGAAATGCGATAAGGTCATTGAGTGCGCACCTGGGTCGTATTTGGCGTCAACACGAACGCAGCTATATGCTAAGTTCGCGATGAATTATCCAAATTATCCGATCATGAACAACACTAGTGCAAATTGTGCAAAAGACAATGATTGTGTCTAAGGCTGGATTCAGACAGATTCGAAATCCGATGGTACGACGATCCGACAGCTTTCTGATTGGTTTAAATTAACATTTAGATCAATTTAGGCCAATCAAAAACCTGTCGGATCGTCGTACTATCGGATTTCAGATCTGTCTGAATCCAGCCTAACAGTTTACAGCGGTAGAAGCATATATATATTAGGTAGAAGCCGCTGAACACAATTTGACATTTCATCATGGAAAACTGTCATATTTTTAGCGGCTTTAAGCACTGTAAGTTACATTTGTTATATTACGCCTAAGATGCCTGGAAACCCTGGTGTGTTTACTTATACCTGTAGAAGTTTGGGATAAAAGTGGCGAAATCTGGATTGCTTGATTTTTGGTGGATAATTGAGCTTTTGAAGGTTTCCGTACAATATGTACAGATGTCGCCAACACGCTCTTGTCAGTCTTGTCTGAAGCTAAATTTGCACTAAGTGAGAATAATGTGCAGTCGGGTTTTCCACTTTTATTTGATTGGCTAGCGAGAAGAGATCGTAACCTAATGGATAATGGGTGGACAATGAGATACCAGTAACAACGTTTCGATATTCAAAAACAATGAAATCAACAAATAAACACGATAAAAACATCGTAAACATCAAAATTTCAAACTGACATGACAATATGACAATTAACTTGACACTTGTCATCAAATTTGAAAAATGGGAACATAACGCCCTCTACTGAAAAAAAAGGGGAAACCTTCAAAAGCGTCGATTGTTTTTTTCCGCCACAAAAATCTAAACAAAATCTAATCAGTTGAGTCACCAGGACTTCTAGGCATCTTAATTACGCCAAACGCCAATGCTGGCATTCGTCAATTGTTAAAAGAATTACATTTCTCGTTCACACATAAAAGTTTTATAAAAACTCTTTATTCGAACAGAGTAACAACTTAAAACTATAAAATATAAGTACTGAGTGTTATAAATCAATTGAACCTATTTATATAGTGGTTATCGCCTTTCACGTGGAAGACCAGGATTCGATTCCCCGCCGGGCCACCGTAACTTCTCCATATCCCTAGGAAGTCTTGTAAGGGACGAACAAAACAGAAGTTGATGCTGCGTGTTCGGGAACTGGAAGCACGTTCCTTGTCTCCTTCAGTTGAGGATTCATTCTGAATCTCCTGTTCGTGCGATATGGTGTCTTCAATCTTCAGGGAAAAAGTTATAAAAGCAATTTTCGAATAGATCATTGATGATGTTATCCGCAGACTCAGAAACTTCTGATGGAGGATGCTTGAATAGAGATGCCTTGTCGTCGTCGTAGTTTGCTTATTCATGTAGCTCCTTCGTGTGTATCTCTAATCTGGAGAGCGCATCGGCGGTGGTATTGCTTGTGCCTTTTTTTGTAGGTCACTTCGTAGTCATACTTTTTCAGCTTCAGGCGCCATCGGATAAGTTTTGAATTTGGATCCTTCAAGGAAAAACAGCCACTGGGGGGATCGATGATCACATAAAATTTCTAATTTTCTCCCAAAGAGATATGGCCGAAAATGTTCAAAAGCCCTATTGCTAGTTTTTTTTTTTCGATGGTAGAGTACTTTATTTGAGTCTTGGATGCGTGAGCTATTGGATTGTCTTTCCCTACGGGGACTTGGGATAGAGCGACTCCCATGGCGAAATTACTAGCGTCTGCGGTCAGATAAAAGGGCTTTGTGAAGTCCGGGTACTATAGTAGTGGTTCATTGGTAAGCAAGTTTTTGCAAGTTTGAACATATTCCAGGAACGTATGTTCTACATAGACATCTTTTTTGAGAGAGGAGGTGAACGGTTTGGTATTCTTGGCGAAGTCTTTGATGAACTTCCTGTAGTACCCTAGGAGCCCAAGAATTACTCTGATCTCCTTGACAGTTTGAGGTACAGGATAGTCCATGATTGCTTTAACATTGCTGGGTTTGGTTTTATCTCTTGTGAAGTAAGGATGTGTCCTAGAAAGCTGACTTTTTCTTTCAGGAATTCGCACTTGTACACCTGTATTTTGAAACCAGTTTCTCGTAGACGTTGGAATACTTTTGTGAGGTTAACCATATATTCCTGCAGAGATGTAGAGAAGATAGGCGATTCATGCTAAGGAATACGCCCTCTACCGTGTACGAACATAACTAACGCATGTCGTTTGTTTACATTATTCGCCTTATGATTACTGTTCAATTTAGGTAACAAGATAAGCTTATTATTATTTATTGTACGATTCTCAAAAGGGTACCTACCTAATATTTGTCCTTCTGTTCAAATGAAATTACGGGTTACATTACATCTAATTGAATTATTTACCTAGAAATATTATTATTGTACGATTCTCAAAAGGGTACCTACCTAATAGTTGTCCTTCTGTTCAAATGAATTTACGGGTTAAAGAATTATTCACCTAGAAATATTATATTGCCTTATTATTCAGGTTAAAAGTAGGTTACATTATTTAAGCTTAGTTGTATTATATTAAAATCACTTCTTATTAACATCTCGAGACGAGCAGTCACTTAATAAAGTCCACTTATTATATCTCTTTATCTGGCATTTGAAATTAAAATATTGGAAGCCTTTGCCCGTGTTTCACTTTCGAGTTGCCATTGAATCTCAACATAAAGTTCAATTTGTTTAACAAAGAAGTGTTTGGTTGTTGCTTGAAGTCGATCATATTCATTGAAAATATGAATCATTATTGTTGTGTACCTCACTGCTCTTCTTGGGCGAAGAAAAATCCGGAAATCAGTTTTCATACCTTCCCGAACGCAGGCAAACCCAGTGTTATATTCGAAACCAAGTTAGATAACAAACATAGACCATATACCCTATGGTCTATGATAACAAAGAGTTGATGGACAGAAGGAAAGTATGGATTGAAAACTTGAGAATTGGGAAGCCAGTTTTAGAACATATGAGATTATGTTCTTTACACTTTACTGAACAGGATGGGGGGTCCGCCCCCATCACTTTCTGTATAAAACTCACTTCGTCCTTATATTATATTTGAAACTTTTCAACTTGAAGTTCTACTTTCAACAATTATATTGTCCAGAATTAAATCGGCAAAATACTCGAACACTATTAACTTATTCACAAACATAGAAAAAACAATGCAGAGCCAAGTAAACGAAGTAAACACTTTGAAAACTTAAGATAAAATGGAAATAATCAATGCTTTCATACGATGTAAACAAACTGCTATGGCCCATGGAGTAGTTCCGATTTCTACCGTTCTAGCGCAACGTTCTTAATCTCAGTCGCCTATAGTTATGTCGTCCATATAAACCAAGCAGATAGTCCCTTGTAGGCCCTTTAAGACGTTGTCAATAACCTTTTTAATAGTCGCTGGAGCATTTTTTAGTCCAAAAGGCATCTTCAGGTACTCATAGTGCACGTTTTCGACGTTGAATGCGGTATTAGGGATGTGTGCCTCTGCGTTTTCCATTTGGTGAAAGCCGCTTGCCAAATCCAGGGTAGTGAGATTTTGACATCTTCCCAGATTGTCGAGAATGTCAGAAATGTTGAGAATCAGGTTGCGATCGTGTATTGTCTTCTCGTTGAACTCGCAGAAATCAACAATGATACGCCATTGACTAGGTCTGATGAAACTTTGGTCCAATAACGAAGTTTTTGCTTCTTGAATTTTCAGTGTACATATGGATATCAGTATTATATGGTGTAGACTGAAATTTTGTCACTGGTTTTTTATATGGTGTTTAACATGATTGGTGAATGTGAGTGAGGATTCTGGATGGTGAAAAATATCGGCATATCTCCTGCATCATTTTTGACATGCATCTCCTCTTCTGGGTTGAGATGGCCTGTTCTGATTAGATCATCCATATTGTTGATTGGGTCTGTGTTTCTTGATATCAGATCAGATATGATGCTCTTGAATATTTATTGGGTGCGAGTTCGGCTAGAATGATTTGGAGTTTATCTGGACTAAAGTTGACGATTTCCGTCCAGACTAGATGATCGCAGGCATCGGTGAGAGCTTCACGGATGTAAGCGCCTTGCAGTCTTGGTTCCATTCTTCTCTTTTACCGGTAGTCGTACGAAGAGAGGAGTGCTCGGTTGAAAGGGAGGATTCAGGGAAATTCGGTTTAGCTTTGGGAAATCCAGATTATCTCGAGTCCAATGAGGCCATCGAAATTTTTGTGGAATTCGAAAATGTAGAATTTGAGAATATCATATGAGTTGAACTCAGGAAATATGGGAATTTCTGCACTGTTATCTTGAGAACAGTTTTGGAAAATGGAGGTGACGACAAAGGGATCTTTTTTTATGCAATCCTTTTGATATTGAGAAGCTAAATCAGGATTGAGAAAAGATTTTGTTGAACCGGTGTCAATGAGGAGTTTGAGAGGGGGATTTGAAATGGTTATATAAGGAAGTTCTCTCTTATCTTTGAAGTTATTCAGTTCTACTATGCTTCTGTATTTTGTCCTGGATGCAATGGAAAATTTACATCTGGATCCTGTTGGTCTTCTTGAACTTGAAATTCTTCAATTGTTTCTTCATTGGGATAAAAACAGGTTTCTTCATCGTAATAGGGGTTCGATTCATATCCAAAGTCTTCGTCATGTTGCTTGCTTGAGGTTGGGTACTCAGGTTCCTTGTCGTTACCCCATAAGTATTTCTGGTACTGATGCTCATTGGTGTTGGTTCTTGTCCCTTTTGCCTATTTGGATGATTCTGTGCAAAACGTTGTGGTTGAACTGAAGGCCACATCTGTCTCTGTTGAGTATTTGGTTGCCAGTGTGGTCTGGAGGTCTGTTATTGAAGTTGTGGTCCCATTGGTTAATGAGGTTACTGTTGTCCAGGTCGTTGCATATTGGTGATTTACAGCTCTTTGCGAGGTCCGGAGTGGTTTCTTGGAGACCTGTGAAGGTCCAAAAGTCCATTGCAGATAACGGATATTGTTTTCCTCTTGAATGTACTGCATCGCTGTTGCCAAGTCTACTGGTTTCATTGTTCTTATGGTGGATATTGTTGAAGCTTTTTTTGGAAAAAGTTATTCTTGCTGGGGTTTCATTCTGATCTTGTCGCAGGTTTACCAAATCTCTTGTCAACTAATTTTCGTTCCGTTGGTCAGCGAAGTTTTGGATTTAAGTTACTTTGACACTGTTCCAGTCACTACATCCATAAACTGAGATGACTTCTTTGGCTCTGCCTCGTTGAGTAGGCCTTGTATCAATATATGGTTCTGGAAACATCCGAGTTTTTCAGAATTCTAATATTCATTCAGTGACATTGTGGATACGTTGATGAACTGGTATAATTCATTTGGGCTTCCATCGTATTCAGATACAAACTAGGTCGAACTGGTTTGCCATGTTGATGAAATTATTAGGTTGGTCAATTATTTGAGGAAAAATGGGTGGGAGAGAATTGGTATTTGATGGTGGATTTGGTAGAACTGAGGTAGGAGGATGTAAAATATTATTTGATATTGATGAAGTTTGATTCATTTGTGCTTATAGGATGACGACGACGACTCGTTACATATTCGGGATAACTCATTCCTGTGTCGATATTTCTTGATGAATGTTAGTGAAGAGGTATTTTTGCACAGAATCATCCAAATAGGTATCGTTTGTACCATTTTTCGCATGCTCTAAGGAGAATTGTTTGATAATGGACCAGTTTTCCATCAGGGCTTTCCTATTTCCGAGTGATTACGTCAGCTCGTAGACTCAGCGAGTCCCATTGAAGCCAGTACCCTTTTACTGGTTGACCATGTTTTGCAATTTCCTACCACCGCGGTCTTGCTCCTATGTGGATCCAGTATCGGGTTATCTTCAGGTCTGGGTCATGTTTCTGTGCATCCCTCACCGTATCCTTTGCTAGGCCATGTTTGTAGTTATTGGTAACCGTCGTGAATTGTTGCAACCTTTCTGTCGGCGGAACCATTTAAGCACCTATTGGGACGTTCGACAAACTTTCTTCTTTATGCGTGGTCCATCCATCTTTCGTCTCCTGGAGTTGGCACAACATGCATACTCTCTCCAGGCAAGGTGGCTTCTTCCTTTGCGATGGAGTATCTCAAGTCGTCTATTTTCTGTTCATCTAGCCATCGTGCGAGCTCTCCCTCAGGGGTCTTGAAGTTGACGAGGAACTGCAACGCTGAGTGCTCGGTTCTAACCAGAAACTTCCGGCCGTAAAGGAATGAATGGTAGTGTTCTACGGCTTTGACGACTGCAATGAGTTCCATTTTAGTCATGCAGTAGTTCTTCTTTGCCTTCCTCAGCGTTTTGCTGAAATAGCCAATAACACTTTCTTCCGTTGACCAAGAAAAGGGTGTTTTCTTCTCCGTCAGGCTGTGCAAGGGTCTCAAGTTCCGAAGTCTTTAAGAAATCGTCGGTAGTAGCTACAGAGTCCCAGAAAGCTTCTGACGTCGTACTTGTTTTTCGGTAGGGGATATTCCTGCACTGCCTTGAGTTTTTCGGGATCTGTCGCAATGCCCTTCGAGGACACGACGTTCCCTAGGAAGTTGACCTCAGGTTGAGAGAGGACCAATAATAAATTCGTCGACGATATCAATACCAGTACATTAGCTTCTGTCTCCAAGTTTCCAAGTCCAATCTCGACTCGACTGTCTCCGAACATGGTGATTCTATCTCCAGTGGCTGTTTCCAAAATGGCTGTCCCCGTAGTATATTCCTAATGTTTTGCTTGCCGGAAATGTTGTGATTCATCACCGATTTTGTGGCTCCCGTATCGACAGTGCAACAGCATGGATGGTCGTTCAGAACCCCATCAGCAACTAGACTGTTGCCATTGCGCCTTATTGTGGAAGTTGAAAACTTGGGGGCTTGAGATGGCTGAGCCAATGTACACCCCCTTACATTGACTGAGCGGAGTTTTCCGGACCTCTCTGTTCTTGTTCGGGGTAGTACGTCGCCTATTCCGTTCTTTCTCACACTTTGGTCGAGCCCGGCAGTCACTTTTCAAATGCCTTTCTCTGCCACATTTGTAGCATTTTGGCCGCCACTTTCGGTCGTTGACAGGTACTTCGGTTGGCGAGCGTTTCTCCAAAGCATCTTGACCAGTGTCGCGAGGATTTTACTCAGACTCGCTTCGTCTTCTTCAGTGAAGGTCCGGACCTGACGAACTCTTCGCAGCTGTCGGGAGGCATTCTTGGCAGCTTCGAACTCAAGAGCATAGAAGAATCAGCTCCATATTCTTACAGAGGCTCCGTTGTTTCCTGAGTTCTTGACTCGAGCTGGCTCTGGCTATATCTAACCTCCAGAGCAGATAAGACTGCTTCATGATAGCTCTGCTTCTCAACTGGGATGATTTGCAATATATCGAATGCTTATCCCTTCAAGGTCAACATGAGGGCTGTGATTACACCTTGGTTGAAAAGAGCCACAGTCGGTATTATTGCCTTATGTCCTTCGAGGTGGAGTATGACTTGTTTAATTTGACGAAAGAGTTCTTCCCTTGTTTACCAAAGCTCTTCCTTCATTTCCTCTATCTGTTCCTGGAGTACTTTTGTTAATTCTTGAAATTTTAAAAAGTAATATTTTGTAACTATATGTATAATAATAATGAGTGAATCTAGAACCTATCTGTAAAGTTCATACATGATAAGATGGGTTCAGTTTTCTATTTGAAAAAGACCTTTTTTTATATGAGCTCAACAGATCCGAGGAGGCAGGCACTTGGTTGCATACTGTATTTTTCTATACCCTGCAATGTTCACTTGCTCAACGGAATCGTCAAAATTCCGTTATGATCTTCACTTATGGTGGATTCATGCAGCAATCGTAGCTCGTAAGTCGATAATCGCAACTCGGAAAGTCTTAAATCGTAACAAAATATACACCAATATTCATGCAGCAATCTAAAGAACTGCCTAATTGTGAGAAAAGCTTCATTTATAATTGTCGATTTGACGCAGTCGCTCTGTCAAAAAATTGGCCATAATTTCATCTTCAAATAATATAAACCTTTGAATTCTGAAAAAATTGCGTTTCACTTACCTTTGCTGATATAATTGAGAGGTGAAACTTATTTTCTATTTTACTAACACAATTTAACATTAATTAAAAAGTGATTGTTTTCTACCACAAAACAATGCTGATGGAGTTAAAAAACAGTTGATTTTTTGTATGTATGTGTGTGTTCCTTTACTTGAGGGTTGTCTAACTCACAAGTTGTTTTCTTTCTCCTCAAGATGGTCTGGTTTCAGGTGAGTGCAATTTCTCCTAGGGATGACAGAAAATAATCGATTATCATTTGAATCGATAGTTATTTTTTTATAATCGATAATCTACTAATCGATTTTTAGAAATCGATTATATAAATTACTCGTTAAATCGATTTTCATAAATAGTGCCATCTATGCGACGGATAAATTAACTTGAAAAGAGTTACAAGTTACAAGTCTGCAGTTACAAGTGGCAGCTCTGTCGCCTGGCTCATGGCACAGCGACTTAGCGCACCAAAAAAAATGCCTCGACGCCAACAACGAAGATAGGGGATTTTCAAGAACTTCTGATATACTTATTATTATCATCATAACAATATACATAATAATAAAATAACCAACCAAAATGACGGTACAGCAGCTGTAGCATATCTAAAGAAATTATGTATTATTGTGTGAACTGAGTGGAATGATTTGTTTTATATTTTAGTTTTTGAGACCACAACGTAGTCGTTTAGGTTTCATCATTTAAAGTTTTTCATTTCAATACTAGTCAAATGAAAAATAGGCTGGACATTTGTCTTTTTTTTTTTGAGGTGATACATTTTCAGTTCTTGGAACAATAAGTCTGTCTTCTTCTTTGAAATGCATTTTAATTGTAATAAAAGGTTTAGTGGTACTGACAATTTGTATGAATAATGATATTTTTGGTTTATACATTGGTCGTGTCTAGAACCACGCTAAGGTGGATATTAGTTCCTAAATTCTTCGATGCGAAATGCTTCATATGTAGGATATGACGTTAACGTTTCGCGTTGATCTTTTGCTATCGATTGATCCACGCTAATTTCACATGGACCATTCTCTTTTGATAAATCCACGCCGATCACGCGTGGAAGTCGAGGGTCAAGGTTTTTTCGAAAAATTAAAAAAAATCATAGGCATATTCGTTGTCCCTAGTTTGAACTGAATATGCAATTTGAGAAAAATATTGCGTCATTTATTACTACCCATTCAGCAATCTTTTTCAAAAAATCACAAGAGTAAAGTGGGGTCAAGGGGAGTTTATTCGAAAAAAAACATTAATAGATACATTTCTTTTTATTAGCAACATGTGTCAAATAGGCAATGGAAGTCCGAACCAATACCACCCATATATAATGTCGTTTGAAGTACTAGAAATCCATTGCCGAGTGCCTGTCTGCTCAGAGACATTGCAATATAGATGCCTAGCAACACTTTTGGTGTTGCGCGCTCGCGCTTTTTCTGACTCATATACACCAAAATTCATAGTGGTTCATTATGAGTACCTGCCCTTTATTCCCGTTGCTTCATTCCAAATTGAAGGGTCATCTTACCAATCGTTCCACCCTCGACAGTATCACACAGTATATCCCGACGAGTGCAGAATTTCCAGCCTTCAGGTGTGAGCCTAGAAACCTGTAGTACCTCTCTTGTTCAAAGATCTTTTTTCAGTAGAACTGCTGAGCTTTCAAACTCAAAATATTCAAAGCTTATCTTAATTCGTATCTTCTGTTCCTTGATGGTTCACGAGGTGTTCTTTGAACATCATAGGGCATCCCTTAGGTATGATACAGATTATGTATAAGGATAAATTCAAAATGTACGACAATGAATGTAAAATTACTCAATCTATATGAGTATCGAATGGAAGGGCTCGACAAATAGTATACAGCAGAAAAAATATTTCAGGTTCCAGGAAGGATAATGAAAACATAATATACCTACTATGTAAAATGAAGATACAATGCATGAGTTAGGAGAAAGAGTTTGTATATGATGATGCAAGCAAGTCAATGAAATTAAAAACTGAAAATTAAATATAGGTGAACAATAATGAGTTGAAGGGTGTTTTATTTCGTAAGTCCGTTTGGAACAGAAACAAGGAAACCATTCAAACAGAAGCCTGGACCTCACCTAATACAAGAAGCACTTGGGCAATCTGTCTGAAAATATATTGTATATTTTTATGTTCACAAGACGATGAGTTGAAATTCAGATGTTGCTAACTTTTTATTGACAGGCGCAACCAGATTCGAGTGGCAGACGGTCGGATTCATAAAAGCATTCTAGCGCATGTCTGTAAATTATTATCCATACTGCGATGTGTTCATTTTTATATTTAAAATGAATTATTCACTTTTTTTTCAATCATTACCTTCCCTGGCTGAAGCCTCACCAAACGTATAACTACATCCACCAAATACATTTGCTGTGACCGTGCCTCTACGTGTTTAATTAAATAATATACCATGATAATCACGTTTATTGCAGGTATGTCGAACATGCACAGTTTTTGAAATCTTTCCTGCAAATCGAATATTACTATGGTCTTCTCACCACAGTAAATTCAGAGCAATGTGCTTCCCTTCCTCCAGTGCGAAACCCAAGCCTGGTGGAATATAGGGGCGAAAAACAAAGGAGAAAACGGGGGTGTACTATGAGTCTGTGACACACGGTATCATTCACAGCAAGAATATCAAAGATTGGAAGTCGGACCAATATAGATGGAGGGATAATGGATTGAAATTCATACCCCAATGCAACCCGCATCTGTATTGTCATTATTATTATTATTAACTTCATTGTTTCCAAAAACATCACAGTTTCCATAACAAGTAGTTTGACTTTGCTACATTGAAAAAAATATTTCATCTCTGAGTGAATACGCGCATATATACACATACATGAAAAGTAACAAGAACTAGATTGACTAAGTTAGTCCGTCATTAAACTGAGCGATACGAAGTTACACACTTGCTAGGTGGAACGAGAAAGAAAAAATAAATTTTTATTCATTGATGATAAAAGAACGCAACTTAAGCATATTCCAAATATAGCTTGATATGTATTTGTCCAGGAAGGGCGTAGTATTCTCGAGGGTATTTACCAACAAATCCAGACTTGCTAAGCAGTTAGAATGAGGGGATTTGATTGATGAGTAGATTGGACAGTCGAACAAAATAAGGTGAATTGTTCCGAGAGCGTTTTGATTATAAGCTGTACATATTTCTCGTGGGTTTATGCTGTATGTTGAGCCATTCAGTATTAAGTTTCGTACTGCGGAAAATTATTTCAACGTACTATTCCAATTTAACACTCATACATTATGTCGGTACAATTCCTAAGTGAAGAGTTAGAGAACATGTAATGACTGCAAAATTCCAACTCAGAAAGCAGAAGCAACAATTGAGTGATGCTACTGAAAAGATCTACAAATAGCTATTATAAAAGGATGTTGATATTGCTTATACGCCAGTTCTACTACCAAGAAACAGAAAACAAGTTCTTAGATTGAACCAAGGTTTTTTTTTCGGAAGAAAAAATTCATAAGCATATTTGCTGTTCTTAGTTTGAACCAAATATGCAATTTGAGAAAAATATTTCGCCATTTACTACCCATTCCGCAATTTTTTCGAAAAATCACAGGAGTAAAGTGGGGTCAAGGAAAAAAAATAGGCATATTCTTTGTACTAAGTTCCAACCAAATATGCAATATGAGAAAAGTATTTTGTCATTTACTACCCATTCCGCGAATTTTTTCGAAAAATCACAATAGTAAAGTGGGGTCAAAGGAGGTTTTTTCGGAAAAAAATTCATAAGCATATTTGTTATTCTTAGTTTGAACCAAATTCTGAGAAAAATATGTCCTCATTTCCGCAGATTTTTTTCGAAATATCACAGGAGTAAAGTGGGGTCGAGGGGGCTTTTTTCGAAAAAAAAAATCACAGACATATTTCTCGTTCTCAGTTTGAACCCAAGTAGGAAATTTGAAAAAAATATTTGGTCATTTACTACCCATTCCGCAATTTTTTTCGAAACATCATAAGAGAAAAGTGGGGTCGAGTCGGGTTTTTTCGGGAAGAAAAAATCATAGGCATATTCTTTGTCCTAAGTTTGAACCAAATATGGAATTTGAAAAAAAAGAAAGTATTTTGTCATTTACTACCCATTCCTCAATTCTTCTAGAAAAGTCATAAGAGTAAAGTGGGGTCAAGGGGTCCTAGGCATACCTCTATTATTGCTTAATGCAATGCAATTTGAGAAAAGTAATTTGTCATCTACTACCCATTCCGCAAGGAATTGTTCGGTCAGTAAAATGAGCACAACCCATATTTCACCCTCTTGTATATAATAGGCATTCGATTTTCCAAACACTTGTTTCCATTTATTTGATTGGAATGCTTTTTACAATCCATACTAGTAATTTCATTCTGGATTTTCGATATGTACGCCGAGAAGGGGAATTCTTTAACTATATCACTTTATTGATATATTATAAATGCACCATGCATATGTGCGTGTGAATAAACGAAATATTAAAAAAACAGATTCAAAGTATGCGTTACAGTAATTCTGTCTACTCTTCTCGGGTTGCCTTTTTCTTTTTCTGACGCCATTCCAAGACCAACTATTTTCAATTCAAGATGCGTATGCGAGTGTATGGCTGTAAATATCAATCTATGGATACGCGAAACAGATGACTTCAAGACATCGCCGCTTCGAAGAAAACTCGACCTTATCTGAATCGAAAATAAACTCGCCTCTGGCGTCTTCATGCAGCTCTTCAGGGTGCTGTTAATGACAATCAAATTATGTACACACTTGTTTAAAGTCCCATAGGCCTCTTGACACTTATAGTGCATTAACACGGCTGTTTTTATTCATTTTTCAATTCCAGTATCACTTTATATCGGCCAGTTTACTGTCGCACTTCAGATGGGGTGCTATGGAACAAGCGGATAACGGCTCGTTTCATGCGTTTTTGAATGAAAGTGTCGTGAATGTCACCGACATTACCGAAGACCCGGGCAAAGTTTTGGCAGACTGGGTTATTAATTTGTACTTTGGGTTCATTTGTTTAGGATGCGTGGCTGACTTATTCTATATCGTAGCGCTTCTAAGATGCAGGAGAAACGGTGAGTTCAAATTGAATGAAAGCGAAATATATGTTCTTGAACAGTTTCCTGTCCGAACACTTTCGATTTACCTATGTACCTAGTTATGACCCTGTTCAACTCCACAAATCCCTATAGTAGGTAGGTTTACATTATATCTTGGAAGCCAATACTTTTTAGAGATGATAATCATCTTTTTCGAACGAATTGATTGTGAATTTTGGTTTATAGGTAGAGTCTAGTATAAAATTAGAATCAATAATTATTGACATATTATCTTCCCTATTCTTTGCAAAAAGCAGGACAAAACTATCCGTGCCGAAAAATTGTAGGGTGCCAATTTTGTGGTCAATATGTTTATTTTTTCTGTGAATATTTGTATCAAAAAAGCATTCTGAGAGATGCGATTTTCCACTTGCGATTTTTTTATAACAGTTGTGATTATTATTGCATTTGAGTGAAATTTGGTGTCATGTTTTTTGGGTACCTATATACTATATTTTTGATTTTGCTGTTAAATAAAAAAAATGAATGGCGCCTCGAAGGGCCCCAATAAGAAAGAAACTCTCCCTATGAAAATACTTTTTCGAAAACGAATTATCGTTACCAAAAAACCATTCGGAAGAAATTCGAAAAAAAATCAAAACTTTCGGCGTATAGGCAAATATAACATAAAAATCGTAACAGAGAAGATGCATTTTGACCCCATGTTAATGGCACAAAAGGCTCAATATTTTCAATTCAAACCACATTCAACTTTGTAACAGACTGTATACATATTTCGTCTCTAAGACCTAAGGTTGAGTTTTTGATTTGATTGAGAAAGGAGACAAATTTATATTCTGAATTCCAAATTGATGGCAATAGAAAATGAGACGTGCCACATCAAAAATTCCTCAAAAAGTTTCCAATTTTCTACCCCTCCACCAGTCTTTATATCTTTACTATTGCTATAAAGAGGTTCGTTTGTAACTTTGTTGGCAAGGGGTAATCTTCGTAATTACTGATCCGATTATAAAAATTCTTTCACTAACAGAAGGCTGCACTATTCAGGAGTGATATAAGCTATATTTTTTTTATGATTGAACAATTCCACCTCTAAAGCCCGTATGACACGGACCAGTTTTTCACTCATGAAATAAATCATTTTTTAATTTAACGAATCATTGACAATGAAATGGAAAATTTTCTGTGTAAAAATCTAAAGTTGTGTGACACTAAAACAAGATATCCTGTATTACACGATAGAGTGGAATATGTGTACAGTTCCTCATTCAGAAAATGGATGAAAACATGAATTTCATCCATTTTCTGAATGAGAAACTGTACACATATTCCACAGTATCTTGTAAAACAAGATATCTTGTTTTAGTGTCACACAACATCAGATTTTCACACAGAAAATCATCAATTTTATTGTCAATGATTCGTTATATTAAAAAATGATTCATTTTATGAGTGAAAAACTGGTCCGTGTCATACGGGCTAAGGGGATGAAAAACGGGAGCAAATTTTGTATGGGACAACGTGATGCTTTGGTCCAATCTACTTCAAATTTTGCATAAACATTCTTCAACAGAATTGATGAAAGGCGTGTTTCGTATTTTATTGAAATTCATCGCCTAAAGGGGTTAAAAATGGGTCTCGACAGTTATTTTTGCTGATTCATCGCGCAGCCTAAACCGCTGATCGTAGAGACCTCAAACTTGGAAGGCATGTTCTTTGTATGACGTATAGGCATCCGATAAGAAAGGATTATCCGAAATTTTACCCCTAAAGGGGTGAAAAACAGGGGTAAAGTTTGTATGGGAAGGTCCACTTCAAATTTTGCATAAACATTCTTTAAATGAACTGATGGAAGACGTGTTTCATATTTTATTGAATTTCATTGCATAACGTGATAAAAAAAGGGGGTTAGTAACTGTTCCGTAGTTTTCTGGGTTTCTAACATATCCCAATCTAAATAATAAGAATTAATCAATCTTCGTAAATCATTACGAAGATTGTCAACAAGAGATATCTGCATTTGAAAAGGAATTTGCGTAAAAGTTTCGAGAACGAAAGCGGATTTAGTTTTATTTATATATTTATAATTTATATACATAATATATACATACATAATATAAGGTATTATACTCATCAAATCATCTTTCGAAAAATTCGTTCAGGCTAGTCTCAAACTACCTACACAGTAGGTCATTGCATTATATCCGACCGGTGCCAGTGCAGGTTTCTTCACAGAAGAAAATCCTGCGAAGTTAACTTAGATCATCGAATACGTTTTATTCCATATCATTCCTTATTAACCAATGCACTCCCATGAGTGGGCCCAGGAGATCTTGTGCTAGCAAGGAACGGCTAGTGACCTTGAGTGACGCAAAGCGCTTTGGGGCGACTCACCGATTTTCCAGTAGTACATTTCAACCTAGTGTCACCGATGAGTCAGTTGGTGTATTCGATATATCGACCTGCCAGGAATGGCATCTAGACAAACACACTGCGTTGTGTCTAGCGGGCCCAGAGACGACTAGAAAAATATCTAGCTGGACCCGAGACCCAACCGCCAACCGACAGTGAGGACCGTGTAGCGATTAGAATACGAGAGCTTCTATTCACACGGCTACCAACCGACTAATATAAAGGCCATGTGTTGAAGTATTGGAAATTTATCATTCACGATGAAACTTACACTCTGAATAATTATATTTCTGGAATCCTCTTCATTCTATTAATCCAATGATATGTCATACATCAGTGATATTTCAAGGTCAAGAAAAATAAACTTCCCCAAGCGGGATTTGATCCTACGTCTTCCATTCACTCGACGTATGCTCCATCGCATATTCGGTTCGGAAGTTATTCCTCTCAAATTCCAGTGTTATTTGTTATTCTTATCGAAAACTTTCGGCGGTTTTCGACTGACGGAAGTGTTAGGTGGAGAGTATACTTATTCACTATCAACTGGTTTTAGTACCAAACTGTTCCTTCAATATATATGGTTTATCTTTATATCCCAGCCGTGCTCTCATAATCTGACGATTATCTGGGAATCGCCTAACCTGACAAAAAAAAAATCACATGTGAAGCGAAATAATCATGATGAATTTCAAGTTATTCCATTTTATAGACCAAGAGCCCGTGTCACTATTTTTGGTAGTGATAAATTTACGCACATCGACCACTGAAATTTGTATTATCGATGTCGACGATGCTACAGAGATTCTCGCTATACATGATTTCCGGGGCGAAGTAAGGGTAGGGGGCTGACCGATCTGTATAAAAAAAGTGAGCAAAATTAGTCGTAAGTTTACGACTGAGAACATTGGGAAAGCAAAGATTTCAGGAAAATAATCCGACGCTCGCTTATTGTCAGTCGCCTACATCGTGGCGTTCACCCGCTACAACCCTCAAAATATGTAACAAAAAAACAACAACAAAGAAAAACCAGTTTACAACTGACAATGGGGCAGATCTTACCATTAGCATTTTAATGACACAAATTTCGCAGGCCAGCCTTATTTAATGGGGCGGAAGGGCGCTCGGCCCACCTGTTTTGGAAGAATTTCTAAGGTATTTTTTATGATAAGCTCACGACTGATTCCTTCACAATAATGTTCAATTTCAACTGTCCAATTGAAAAATGCAATCAACAGTCATCAAACAAGGGGTGCAAATATTGCCGTTCGTAAAAACAAGTTCCTGGAATAGAGCTCTATAAAGCTTGGCTACATTTTTATCATAAAAATCATATGTTTGTGACTGACAATCAAACATTTAGGTACAACGTAAGTACGTGAATATGAAAACACCTTTCTCAGCTGTTTATTGTATGGATAAAGCTCACTTGGTAGCTAAACTGACAAGTTTCTTGCATTTGCGAAGTGCTGATATAATATATGACAATTATTGAAACATCGGCCCTAAATTTTTCAATTCAGTAATTTGATGACTGACACTTCGAAACATACTTGAAGTGGACTCTGCTGGATCGATCAATTCACGTGTCAGCCATCTCATGTATCGGTGGAATGTTGTCAGTCAACAAATGCAGCGTCGCGCACTAATCATGATTAGTACAGATGTATTTTTTGAATGACTATAATAGTTATTAGTCAAAAGCATTGGTGATTCTCTAGCTGTGATTTTTATTTAAATTTTCTGACTATGCATTTCAAGAATAAACATAAGTATTTCAGTTCATGATTCGTTTTTTTTGTCCAAACCAAATTGGAACTCCAGTACGACCCTGTTGCCGACATCTGAGTTTACCTTCACAAAATAATAACTATTTGTATCACTGTACGTGTTTTACCATAGTGTCGCTCACTTCAAAATATAACAATTTGACCCAACTTGCTCATATAAAATGTTGCTAATGAGAGTGATAAAGTTCAAATTTAGATTTTTTTTCAACTTCCAACGGTTTTGGATATTAGTGAAATTATAATCTGGGAAATTTGTGATATAAATGTACGCTTCAGTTTTTTGTTGTTAGCGCTATTCAGTTGTTATCAAATTTTTTTTTATTCGATATCGTTACTTCTGATGATTTAATCAAGCATTATTTTGGTTTTATTCGTGCGAGATCTTTTTCGAATCGATTTTACATGAAAGTGATTCACCCCATCCAAATTGAACAAGAAAACATTTTTGTGTAGAAAACTGTAGAATTCAATAATCTGAGATCGAAACCTCATAAAAAATACTTGCGGAAAAAGTTGGGGTTTGACCCACCCCTGAATGGAATCTTGAAAGGAATGTTAATACTTTTCATCCGTGATAAAGAGGATTATCAACTCTAGGAATTTAATTTTTTTATAAAGTACCGTTTCGGAGATTTCAGATTAAAACCATCCCGAAAGTTGCACATTCAAATGGCTGTAGCTCATTTAGGTAGAATTTTAACATATTGGGCCTTCATCTTGGGCACACCTTCAAATGGCCCCATAACTCCGCAAGGGACCATTTCTGGACACATGTTTGTGTGTGAACTTTTTCAACTCTTCCTGTAGTTGAAATGTATCTATGTAATTTCAGGACACCCTTTATACATATATACAATGCTTGAAGCGTATTTCCACTGAAATGACGCATGTTTTAAATTTTTATCGAGCCTTTGCCACACTTTACATGATTATAGGTGACAGGTTCTTGATGAAGGTGGTACAACTAACGTCGTGTGAATTTTTTGAGCATAAACTTATAATATTGAAGTATACCTGAATATTTTTGCACCTTTTCAAGGGCCCAGTTTCTTTTTGCCTCGTGGTATGTGACTGACGGTAATAGATTCTCGATTTATGCATAATAGATTACTTGCCCCTAAATTTTGAAATGTAAGCTTATCATAAAAAAATACTTAAAAATTCTTCCGAAACAGGTGGGCCCAGCGCCCTTCCGCCCCATTGAATAAGGCTGGCCTGCGAAATTTGTGTCATTGAAATGCTAATGGTAAGATCTGCCCCACTGTCAGTTGTAAACTGGTTTCTCATTGTTGTTGTTTTTTTTATACATATTTCGAGGGTTGTAGCGGGTTAACGCCACGATGTAGGCGACTGACAATAAGCGAGCGTCGGATTATTTTCCTGAAATCTTTGCTTTCCCCATGTTCTCAGTCGTAAACTTACGACTAATTTTGCTCACTTTTTTTATACAGATCGGTCAGCCCCCTACCCTTACTTCGCCCCGGAAATCATGTATGGCGAGAATCTCTGTAGCATCGTCGACATCGATAATACAAATTTCAGTGGTCGATGTGCGTAAACTTATCACTACCAAAAATAGTGACACGGGCTCTTGGTCTATTACAGATCAGCCTAAACTTATCAATGAGCATTTAATGAAAAATGTAGATGACACAATAATTTTCTGGAAGAGGCGGCCTCACCTATTATTACTTTACGGTCGTCCGCCACTTTATTTTTCAAAAAATGGGATGAAACATGTTTTGACTTAAAATTATTTTGGCATTTAGGAAATGAATTAATTGCCGGACGCAATATGGTTCTTGAAAATTTTTGTAGTAATCCATTACTCTTAACACCAAACTGATTTTAATTGCACTCGACCAGCGTTTTACTAACAAGGTTATCTCATTTTCAGAAATAAACTGATTCTAATACTATTTTTACGATAATTTCTTGGGTTCATTTATTAAAACTCCAAACAACACTAAACTTCTCTTATTACAACTCTTTTTCACAGCACAATAAAATCACTCAAACTGCTCAGATAAAATATCCACAGCGCTGTGCTAAAACTTTCGGATAAAAACTCTGCTGTCGCAATAAATTATCTCCTTATTTATACTGGCCCACTTATGCTTGTTGAAAATCTACCAGACAGGTCTCGATGATGTGTTTCGAATTTTCAATGCGAGTCTTTTCTTTCTTTTTTTTTTCGACCCCTCATATTATTTCAATTTAACTACCGACAGGACCGGCGCTAGGAGATTTCATAACACTGCTAATGAGAGTATCAATATTCTTCTCATGAAGATGCGAATTTTGTAAGCGAAACGCATGTCGAGTGCAAAAAGTATCAGTTTGGTGTCAGGGTAATTGATTTCTACAAAAAGTTTCATCTTTTACACCAGAGATTCCAATCTCATCGTTTGATACTGTTCTTGTCAAAAAATGAATAAAATCAACCGGCGGAAAAATTAGTTTTCAGGTTGCTGTGAGCTGTTTACAACTTTGAAAAATTCAAGGCAAATACGAGTTCACGTGATGTTCTCTCAAGAAGGGTATTCCTTCCGTGTGAATCTACAGATTGAAAAAGTATTCAGATACGTACCAAGGTGCCTTTCATCATTTTCTTATTTTGTTTCAGGTACTCTGTCACTAGTGCTGCAAATTTCCACGATCGACGCGTTCACACCATTCGTAGCAGCCATCGAGATATTGACTACAAATAACAAGACTTGGATATTTTCACAGGACTTATGTCCATTTTACAACGGAACCGAGATCCTTATAAATTCATTGACTTTATGGTTGATAATTTGTTTCAATTTTCATGTTATCTCTTTGTGGAACATGTACAAAAACGACTCCATAAAGAAAAATAAGAATCCTTTAACATCTTGTGGCGATGATTCTGACGAATGTTTAGTTACTAAACGAGAGAATACCAATAGGGTACTCAATATAGACTATCGTAAAAGAAAAAATGATGTATCTGTTATAATTCCTACCATATTGCTTTGGTTTTTCTGCGTTTCTCTGAGCATACCAAATTTCACATTGTCTTCCACGTTGAAAATGAAGCAGAAATACACAATATGCGCAATCATTGATAATTTTTACGGACACATACTGCAACTATTGCTACTTCTCTTCAGGGTACTGCTACCAATACCTTTATTGTTATTTTCTTTGATTATTTCGTTTATCAAACTCACGAAAACTTCGCTTAAAGATATCGATACTATTTTAACCAGTGATTTCGTGAAGATAAGGGGTCTGCTGATATTCTGTATTGCTTTAACAATTTTGTACCTCACGACATCCTTTCAAAGAAATGTTTTTCACTTTATGCATATAAATTCACACAGTTTCAGTGACAATTCTTCCGAAATTTTTAAAGTTCCTCCACTTTATAATAATCAGTTGAGTACATCTAATAATATGAGCCTCACTATGTTACATTATAGTTGTAATAGTTTTAGGGCTTTGTTATGTTTTTTTCTGTTACCAAAGTTTAGAGATTTAGTGAAATGTAAAGTTTTTGTTTGTTGTAAAACAGAAAATTAAATGTTAGATTTAAGCAATTTATCTGTGACGGAAATATGAAACAATATGCAATGTATCTATATACATTATTACCAGAGTGAGATTAAACAAACCAAATCAAGCATATGTTGTATTCATCATATTTGAAGAAAAAAAGATAATATATGTATATATATATATATATATATATATATATATATATATATATATATAAAACAGGAAGGAAGTTCTTGGGTAAAGCAGCAAGCAAAACGTGTACTCTTTCAACACTATATTTCCGATATTTCGACAGTGAATACTGTCATCTTCAGGGAAGCTACAAATGGTTAACGAAATTGTTTATCAAATATGAAACGAGAACAAACAGTGCTACTTACTGTGTTATTGAGAATGGTTGCTAATGTTGGAAAATGAATGAATGATTTGCGAGTGAATTGTCAGATTTAACATTCTGTACATGGTAATGTCAATTATTTAAAATATGTGAGATAAAATATGAATAAAATTTTCTAATAAAAGTTATTTAAAACAGTTCAAAAATTAAAACGTGGTTTGAAGATTCTAAGATTAGGAAACAGACAAATGACATGACAATTGAAAGGTTTGATCTGTGACTAATGACAAATGAGATTTTTGGTTTTGGTCGCTGCTTCTAGAGACATCAGCCAACTTACTATGTTCAAAAGAGAGAGTTATTAATCATGGAAGTATTAAAGTTATTTGAATTATTATTATATTATTATTGAGGCAATGATCCGTGTTAGTGATGAAGGTCATCTCCATGAATAGCCTCTTGGTCAAGTTGCATTCCTTAGTTAGAATTTTATTGTTATTATAATTCATGTTATGTCCTGTTTTATTTACGTGTTCCCCCAAAGCACAACGTTCTAGATGAAGTCTGGAGTCACTTTTATGTGATGTTATTCTATCTTTTAAATTTCTTGAAGTTTGTCCAATATAAATTTTGTTACAATTCGAACATGGAATGTGGTAGACCACTTGTGATTGTGACAGCATGGGAGTTTTGTCTTTAAGTTTACTGAAAATTGAATTTATAGTAAGAACTGTTTTATTTGCAATTTTTATGTGTGGAAAAATTCTAAAGACTTGTGCAAGTCTGGAAGATATGTCAGTAATGTATGGTAATGAAGTGAAAAAACATGGGATTGGGGTCACATCTGCCCCACTGATAGTATTATTGGAAGAATTATGTGTTATATTATTTATGTTAATTGAATTATGGTTATCAATGGTTGAAGTACTGAAGATGATCTTTTTTAATAGTGCAGGAGGATAAGAATTATTTATGAATAAATTATATAGAATTTTGAGGTTTCTTTCATGGAAATTTGAATCAGAAATACAGAGTATCCTATGCTTCATCTGTTTGACCAAGTTTACTTTCATAGACTGTTTATGGTATGAGTGATAATTCATATATCTTCCACTGCTTATAGGTTTTCTATACCAGTCGATGATTACTTCATTATCCTCAGTACGGTGAAACTTTGTGTCTAGGAAGGGAACGCTATGTTCCTCGTCTTCACATTCTATTGTAAACTGTATAAATGGATCATAACTATTGAAGACATCTAACACTTCCGTAGTTCTGTCATATGGGAGAGCTATAATTAAGTCATCAACATATTTTTTGATAAAAAATAAATTAAAAGGTAAAACCTGCAAGACCATGTCCAATATGTCATCCATGACATAACTCGCTAAGATGGGGCTAATTTTAGCTCCCATGGGTGTTCCAAAATTTTGTTTATAGAAATTATTATTAAAGGAGAAATATGTATTATTAAATAAAAGGTTATTAATTCAATGAAGCTATCTTTGGTAATACTGCAATGATTGCAGATGCGACTCCATCTCTTATCGATGGCTCTTAGACAAGCCTCTAAGTATACGTTACTGAAGAGGGACACAACGTCCAAACTCGCCAGAACATAGTCCTCAGGAAGTTTCATCTTATTAAAAAGTTTTTTGACTTCAAAAGAGTCTTTAATATAATAATCGTTATCATAATCATATGATTTAGTCAGTATGTCTGTCAAGAATGATGCTAACATTTCTATGGGGTTACCTACAGATGAAATGATTGGTCTTGCTGATAAGATGGGTTTATGAATTTTGGGCAATGCATAAAATTTTGGGCAAATGCCATTATATTTTGTAAGTTTCTTTTTTTGAGTCTCATCTATTTCATTCGAATTGAATATTTTTTTAATGATTTGATTGCATATATATATATATATATATATATATATATATATATATATATATATATATATATATATATATATATTTCTTCAATCTGGATAACTTATAAGTTTCTTTTTTTGAGTCTCATCTATTTCATTCGAATTGAATATTTTTTTAATGATTTGATTGCATATATATATATATATATATATATATATATTTCTTCAATCTGGATAACTTTATTGGAGTCGAAAGGGGTTAAAACCTCTGATTCCAATTCAATAATATGAAACGTGGTCATGTTGTTCATACATGAGATGTTAAACAGTTCGTTCATCTTTTATTGCTCTTATTTTTTATTTTCGAGGGTAGTTCCAACCCGTTTCGTGGGTGTGAAATTATAAGCCAAAATATAAAGCCTTGAAGTTTTTCTGAAATATCAAAATTTTACGAGTTGACCGCGATTTCAAACATAGATTTCCCGTGTTAAAAATGCATGTCTTTCGACTGTTTAAGGCAAATAACTACAAAAATTCACGTTCCAACGATAATATTCTGATGAAAATGAAGTTTATAAATGAAAAGAGACTGGTTTGCTTTATGAATACTCTAGGTTTAAACTGAAAGGAATTATGGCTCTTTGAAGAAGACATTTTCGTTTGTTTCGAGTATTAAATCTAGGATAACGAAAAATCGATGCAGTTTTCTAAAACACATCCATAGAGCACTTCTTGTGGTTCAAGAATCAAAAGAATGTTCTATTTTTCCCAAAAAATGTATCGGTTTTTGCTAAAGTCGAACACTTCGATCCAAGTTATTGTAAAAAAGTCTTCTTTCACGAGCCATAATTCCTTTCAATATCGACTCATTTAATAAGATAAATCAGTCTCCCAATTTTCTTCAGTTTTTTATTATTACAAATCTTTCGATAGAACGCGAAGTTATCGATGGATTTTAGTTAATATTTATCCGTCTATCCGTTTCGGGGTTATTTTGAGTGATAAAACTTACAAAATAGCTTATGATGCGGTGAAAAATGTATTGATTAGTTTCAAACTTCAGACAAACAAATTCATAAAACCAGATATCAGGTTCATCTAAGAAAATGCACTGTAATTGCGCAGTTGAATGAAACAAGAACCACATTGTCTCTTCTTTGCTTCTTTGATTCAACTTAACCACAGTTCTACTGTGACTTAACACTCTCTGAAAAAATAGAAAAATAACGTTGGAATCTATCTATACAAGTGTAAAAAGACAGGCTTTACTTGTCTACCCTGAAAAGTTGCTGCACTTATAAAAAATGTTTCTCGTGAAAAATACCAAATCAATCAGTCTTAGAACCATTAGAACTTACCGTCCTTTATAAGTGCCAGCAGGTTCAATGCTCCATTTAGTGAACTTCAATTTGTCGAGTTAGGATATGACCACCACTCATACAAAGGTATATATACATTTTTGAGGTAATGTATTCATATCAGTCATCCAGAACACAAATGTGGGTATTTTGACGGTTTTAGTTCGGTAGTGCTTAGATCTCTTTTGCAATGGACAAATATAAGTTATATAATAATAATAATAATGTTTATTTCAGGATCAAGAAAGGAAAATAGAGAGAATATAATGAAATAAACATGAAAAAATCACAGAAGCTTGAAAGCTTGTACGTGATTATCCTATACTAGTATAAAACAGCAATGTAATATAAATATAAATAAGGTATAAAATACAATCACAAAAAAAAAAATACATGTCTATACAAAAAAAACCTGTATAAACGCTTGAAACGTTTCAGTATTCTTCGCAATGAGTAAAATGTCATAATCTGGGTGTTTTGTCGTCATTTCAGGTTCATAGTCTTTATAAGATATGGGGATGATTGTCATAATCAGGTAACATAGTGATCAAATTCAATTTTAGTGATCAATATCTATTTAGTTTCAATGAAAATTGTCATATATCATCAAAGTGTTCAGGTAATGTATTGATGGAGAGCAGTTTCATGCGTATCCCAATGCCAGCACACGTGCTCAAATTGCTATGTTCTTTTAAGAGATCGGTATGATAATCGGCGTCTGTTTCATTTCATGAGGACATTTACTTTTTTCTCTTGTCTTCAGTTATTCCTATTGGAAAAGGTCCTTCATATTATCAGAGCTGATTGTAGGAATAGAAGGATGATAATGACCTTCGCGATAGTATCGTGATTTTTCTTTCTATAAAACGCGAATGATCGATTACCGATGAGACTCTGGCGAAGAGAATAATGTTATTATTGATAATTTGCCCAGATGCGAGTTGAGGGCAGAGTCCCAAGTTGAAGCATTTTCAAGAAGTTATTAGTCCTACTCAGAGTTGGACGGAATTGTGAATTCAATTCATTTGAAATGGATTGAATTCATTTTTAGAGAATTCAATTCATTGGCTTCAATTCATTTTGAAAAAAATTAATTGTGAGTTGCTATTTTTATTTCGATGAATTGTGACTTCTGAATTGATTTTCGTGATTTCAAATCACGGAAATAATTGAAGCCACAATTCAGATTCATAAGTCACGAGCCATTCCCTAAAGCGCATGTGCGTTCGTTTTTTTTGTACACCCCAACACGTGCATACCGCCATCATCCGCGCCAGTAGAACGGCTTTATTCGTATGCAACGATGATAAATATTCCCAAAAGGAGTATGATATCAGACGAAAATTGGTGATATTGAAATCAATGAAGGGTTCTATGTAGACTTTTCAACTATGTTGAGATTTGTAAGAACTACCAGAATTTTGTGTTTTTATTTCAATTATATTTATTTTTTGTATTTTATGTTGACTACCGAATGAATATTTTATTTCCTGTTTCGATAAAAAACAGGATTTTAGTATTCAAAGTGTAATCTTTATTATGACCATACTTATCATTATTTGATAAGTTCTATTTGTAGTAGGTTCTAATAATTCAGTAGTTGCATACATCTTACTAGTTAAAAAAGTATATATTCAATATTTTTTCTCATCTGGAAGCAGACGAATTTTTTCAAGTTGTTGGGTACATAGTATTTGCCATCCAAGTCAAACAAAAACTTATATTGACCTCTAGTAGTAGTAAACTTTCTTTTAACCCCAAAAAACTGATAATCTATAGATATTACCATTTCTCTTTCATTGATTGGGGAGTAATAAGAAATGAAATCGAATTATCTGGGGAATATTTGATGACGGCAAAATTTTTGAGGTTTTTTTTTGTATAAAAAAAAGGATGCAAATTAACTACACAAGCTAGCTTGTGGCTTCAATTCATTTTTTTTCTAATGAATTTCCAATTCATGAATCCAATTCATTTTTGTTGCGTGAATTGTGACTTGTGAATCAATTCACGAAAGTAGTGAATTTGTACAACTCTGGTCCTACTCGGTGCTAGCAACTGTAGCAACCAATCTCTATTTATTAACCTTCAGCCAATCACGAGATCCGGATAGTGCAAATCATCCAATACGATACGCCAACTCGACATTCCACGTGGACTAGTTTTCAGCCGGTTGATTTTTACTTGTTTTTTTACTTTTCAGAGTGCCGCCAACTTTCATTGTGCACAATGTCGTTTATTTCGACTATACTTTTGACAATTCAAGAGTATATGATGGTATCATTTTATGTAAATGGAATGACAATAATGTCGTCACTTTTGCATCTAATGCAACTACCGTGTTTCCTTTAAATAAAGCAAAGAGGTTTTCACAGGCAGAAAAAAGTTTCCGATCAACCTGGTCTTCTGGAATCGTATAATGAAAATATGAGGTGAGTGGACAGATATCGTTCAATATCGAATAACCATCATGCAGAGGAAAAAAGTGGTATTTTCCTCTGACAACTCACTGTATCGATATGGCAGTTCAAATTCCTGGCATCTGCATAGACAGCATGCAGAAACATTTGATCAGTTATCGTTTCGGAGAAATATTGCGAGTAATTTTTTAGAAACATACAAACGAAACCTAACAAGAGGACCATCGAAATCACCAAGGAATCGAGAACATTTACGTTTTGATGGATTGGATCATTCAGTAATCTACAGTGAACAACAACGAAGACGTACACTTTCCCATGTCTAATAAGTGTAACGTTAGGAGGCTGCATTGGGGCAGATATTTTGTTTAATGAGTCTGAAGCTTTAAAGTCATTTTTGATTCCCCATTCTTCAAATTCTCTAGATATATTGCAATATAAATTTGAACACAATTTACAGTTATCTCTGCTAAATATTACAATTTTCTAAGAATACTCTCAACGTTACCAGTATCTGTGGCTTCTTCGATCAACAATGCATCAAGAGACACTATCTGGGCTACCAGTATTAGCTATGGAGCAGATGGTTGACAAAATTGATTTTTATGAAGTTATAGAAGAATTTGCTGTCGTTTAATCAAGAAAAACACCTACATAACTTAAAAAAGTTCCAGTTTTAAGTGAAGGATTAAATATTTTTTGTTATTATTTAATGATTTATCAATTATTTTATCCAATAAAAATAGTATTTTGGAAAAACTCTATTATTCAATATGCAATAAAAAAATGTTTTGTTCATAATTGGATTTCGTACATTGATGCAGGGCGCTTAAATAGTGTCTCGGACGCGGTTACCACTCAGTCTTGCGAGGCCCCTGTCTGTGACGCCATTCCAATGCTATACAATCTCTCTTCACTCCTAAAATAGTGTGGTCCACAGTTGAATACTGCTGAGAGTTCCAGTTCTACCGTTTCTTTATTGGGATAATCTTGTGCCTTGAAAATGTCTGTAAGAGCTCGCACTGTGTCATTTCCTCATTCCTGAAAGAATTTTGTACATCAAAAAGTATGATATCTGATTCTAAAAATTGTCGTTGATTCGTTATTAACAAAAAAAATTTAAAGTTGTTACAGAGTCCAATAAGATTACCAAGTATGATTTCTTCAGGTGAACTGAGGAAAATAAAACAATTTTATTCTTTCGAAAAACAAATTGAAACAAAGGCAAATAACATTACGAGAACGATTTTTTTAGGTAAAAAAACTTTATTCTCTAACGATTATTCGAAAATGCGTACTTTTTTTGAGATATAAGTGATTGAAGTTCGTAAAATTACCCTAATTTACCATAATAATCAATCTTCACGTCTTCCGAATAATTTTCACTATCCTTAAAAGAGCGAAATAATTTGAGGGTTAAATTTTTTTTCGCTTCGAGTTCCTTTTCAATATTGCAAATTCCTATGGGGATTGGTAATATAGGATGACTGTAACATATTCATTCGAATTTGTTCGCCCTGTCGCCCTGTATAGGGTGAATTCAGTTCTGTCAGATGAGATACTTGTCACTTGTCACTAATTGACAATATGTCACTTATAATTACACGAGAGCAAGCACGAGAGCTTCTCTTCGTCGAAGTAAACTTGACATTTCTATGAGAATGTTGTTGCCTGGCAATTTAACGAAAAAACCTGGCTCTGAAAAAATTACGAGTCCGTAGGACGAGTAATTTTTTCTGGCAGTTTTTTGAGTTAATTTGCCGAAAGGAAACTAAACTCGAATCATAAATGTCAAGTTTTCTTCGACAAAAAAAAGCTAGAGTGTAATTCGGTACGACAATTTAATGAATACAGTTTAGTTTATTGTTTATTCAATTCAACGGAAAAGTACAATTGTTAAAAACACAATACCTATATTTCATTTTCACAGATCAGATATTAGGCATTCCAGATACTTGTCAAAAATGTCAAATGAATCGAAAAGAACCAATACGGCGCCATCTGCCCCCCAGAAACTATCGTTTGTTTTCTTTTTTATAAGTGTGTGATTGGTTACAACTGGTATTTGCCCCCCAGACATAACCTGATCTGGAATGCCTAATACTCTTTTGACAACGCAAGTGAAAAATTGACAAAGACGCCGTCAAAGATTTGTTTACAATTCTGGGTCGTGCCATGCTTTCAAGAGTTACGTTCCGTTTTGTCGCTGAAAAACTTAGGGCAAAGCTTTTTTGCTCTGATAATGGCAAAATCACGGCGGCTCACGGGATATTTTATACATGAGTTAAATTGTCACTGTATATTCATCACAATAGAACTTTTGTTTCTTTTTGGTATAAAATCGACAACAAAGATTACCTATCATTCGACGAATTAGTTAAATTTTGGGGTAAAATTCTATTCACCCGACGCCACGCGTTAGACATTTTTTTACTTACGTATTTCAGTCTCCTGAACAAAATCGAAAACGATGCGCGTTCTACTGTTTTGCTAACCTCGAATTCCTAAGACGATTTATTTTTTAGAGTCTTGTAGTGAAAAATGCAAAAATGCTTGAAAAGTGATGGAGCAGGTGGTATAGAATGTGTATATTGTGCCGATAGAAAGAAGGAATTTCGAGCGGAATTAGCTGAGAAAAAAGCATATGCGTCAACCCCGTTTTTCCTGTCTTTGTGAGGCCATATATCTCCGAAACTAGTTGACACTGCCAAAAATTTTATTTGAATATTTTGTTCAGATGACCGTATAAGGTGAGTACCAAAAATAAATTTTATAACGCTTGGCGTCGGGTTAAAGACTGAATTGACAAAATGTAAATTCCGTATCTAAAAAATGAAACCGGCTTTTCCACCACAAGAAACAAATGATATCCAATTGCTGTGCAAAATTTTATCAGAAACTCTCCGCGCTTTTGGAATAGCAAACGAAGAAAAACGGAAGTGGACAATTAAATCTTCTGATTGAACAGAACATTTGAAAAACCCCTCAGCTCCTCAAAGAACTTATTGTGAAAATTCAATTTTTCACATGCTCCAATTACAATGGGGGGATATCATGTATCAACCCACTGGACATGAAACAGAACAATAACATTGAAAAACATAATTTTCGGATCACAATGCAATATTTACTTCGTAAGTAAGTATATGTGAAATATTATTCTAATAGTTGAAATGTTTGGTTTTCATTTATATATGAAATGTCGTCTTGATTAAACAGATATCCCCCCAACGGCAAGTTTTGGAAAACGATTAGTTATCACAGACTGTAACACCCAATATCAATTTTTATTAATAATTGATGCAGCTGAGCACTGTTTTCAGAACCTCACTAAAATTACGTTTCAGGAAATAGTTGCAAAGGCTTAAGGCTTTCTCAGCAAAGAAAAAAGCGGATGGAAAAATAATTATGGTTTTCATTTCTAGAATTTATATTTAGTTTTGTTATTTTCGTTATTTCAATACTACATTTTTTCATGTTCTTTAATTTATTATATTCCAGAACCATTTTTAAAACGGTGGTGTGATTCTGCCAAAAAACATAACCAGTTAAATGTAACTTAGAGGAGGGGATACGCCGCTCTATAGCTCCATAAACGCGTCTTACTCGATTTCCAATGAGACAAGGCCTGCTTTTTCATGGTGAAAATGAAGCGCGCCGTGCGACAAACCATTTTTGGTTGTTGCTATCGGTTTAGCGCGGCGCGGTAGAAAGTGCGAAAGGCGCTATTTGTGATTATTTTCGTGCTGCTTTGACTCGAAGATTATTGAATGTTAACTCTTTCCACTCAACGAAAAAAATAAGTTTTTCGTCTAAATATTTGTAACAAAACTCAGTATTTTTTTATTCTACTGAGCCTTTGTCGATTAAATTTATTATTTTTGTGATATGGTGGCGGCCCTCTTGTGGTGGCGGCCCATAGGCAACTGCCTATGTTGGCTATGCTTAAATCCGGTACTGCTTCCGACATAAATTGACATGGCCTGTAAGAAGAGTCATTATTAGGTGATAAATAAAGGCAACAAACAAATTTAGTCTGTTAACGATTGACTATTGACAACTTTAAACCACATCACGTTAAGAAAATCTTTTGGTTCTAGCCCTTCCTGGCGTTGGCAAGACAAACACCACCTTCTAAACAAAAGTGGGGATGGAATTCATAAACTGGGCAAAAAAAATTGTTACGATCTTTCCCTGGGTTCGCTCATTAAAACTCCAAACAACACTTCACTACTTTTGCATCTTTCTATCACAACACAATACAATCACTTAAACTGCTCCGCTATCCAACTATCCAACGCTCTGTACTAAACACTGATAAACTCTCTCTAATACAAACTCTCTGTTATACAAATTCAACTTCGCGAATGAACTCTGCTCCACTTAGCTCTGAATAAAAACTTGCCACTTAACTAACTCTGCCTGCGACGAAGTCTCTCCCGTATATATACCTGCGTACGCCTAAGAAGAATCTTCGCGAATTCTCCACACGCGATTAACGGGTTCCTGGAAAACGACGTTCGCTACGACACGATCCCTCATCTGCGTTTACGATCTCGTCAGGGGCGGCGCTAGGACATTCGTAACAATATATACTTTATTCGTATATGAATTGACCCGAGTTTCAGTTAGAATAAGAATGTCAGATTTTTATGTTTGCAGATGGTGATGAACATCATTGATATTCGTATTCATTACAATAATCGATTCTCAATACTTTCAATGAAGGATTTCACCGAGTACCTCCCACCCCATTGGGGAGTCATTTAACTTACAGAGTTTTCTACTCTCGGAGACATCATTATAATTTTTCGAATTCAATAAATGAGAAAAACCAGAAATATCAGCCACAAACTGAAACGCTTTACAACACATATAGTTGATACAGTGTTTATAATATATGCTTCTTACCCTCACAAGCTCCGCTTTTGGATGAAGAAATTAAAGAAAGTTGGAAAAACGAATATTGGGATATGGAAAAAAAATACCAGAAAACAATTTGGTCCCATTGAAAATATCAATTCCGATATCTGAATGAAATATCCAGACGTGCTGGAATTTTTAACTATATTCTGAACACGACAATAATTTCTGTATAGTTTTTGGGATATTCAATTTTTCGCGAGTCCTACCATAGTTCTTCTATACTACTATAACATTTCCATTCTCGATCTCGTAGATGCAAATACTCCTCTGCTAATTAGTGCCATTCAAATTCATACTGTTCTCTCTTCATTATCTCAATCCAAGTTTCAATAACTTTAAATACGGTAATCAGTTAAGAACAATCTGCCTCTGATTCGAGTCGCTTTCAATGATATTCGGAATAATGAATCTGATTTTTTTAATCGTTTTTTTCGCTTTCGCCTGTATCAAAAGTGGACTCTAAATTTTTGATAGAGAAGAACTTTTTTCTCTGACTGAGCTTGGCTATTTGAATAAAAATGCTGTTTTTATTATGAAGTAGTATAATTTGTTTGTAGAGGCATAACAACATATTTAATATCACGATTTTGAGTTTTTCTCAATACTTCTGCTGCATGTTGCAGTTGCAAAGCACAATCTGGATGAGCACTGCCTGGCAATTGCATGCATTCCTGTTCGAAAATATATGCCAAACCATTCAGTAAATCTAAAAATCCTAGTGAAATAGCTGCTTTCCGTAGTCGATTGAGTTCCTGCAAGAAATATTATGAAACTTTGTTAAATACTTCAGTAATAGTGGATGGCAGGAAGAAATTAAACTGTCTTGAATTTAAGTGAAATCATATACATTAATATTGGTTATAGCACAGTAAAGGATTTTGTTTTGCAGTTTTTTCAATGGTTTCATTATTGACTTGTTTGTTTGTTTCTCTAACGGATGATAAATACCTACTGTATATTCGAATTTATTAAACAGTGATAAATGTTCAGTGAATATTTAGGTGGTACGAAAATTTTAACAACGGGTTTGTATTTATGTTTTAATTTTCGAAAATTAGAGTAATATTATATTTATACATATTTTGTTTGGAAGCACATGGGGAGATCTACTATAGTTAAATGATAACTTGGGTTCTTCAGCCACAATGGAATTTTCATAAAATTTCGTAATTGAGTAGAGTAATTTGGAATATACATTATTGCGAATAATTTTAAGTTGTCAGACATAGAATCAATATAGCTATTCATGTACCAAGGGTCTATGGTTGATAGAGAGACCGTCAAAATTGAAACGTTAACAATCAGATAAATTTTGGCTTTATATGCATGCGCGCCATAAAGTACAATTTTATGTAGTTGCTAAGGAATGAAAGCACAATAATGAACTAGTATGACACAAATTAATCATTGATCCAGCAAATCAAAGAATGAAACAATAAGTGCATGATTTGAGAATTGACTACTTCTTAAATATGTTCCATATAACTCATCTCATAATCAGTTGAATCAAATCATCTTGATGATTGATTTGTTCAGGTCAGTCTCAACTAACCTACACAGTAGGTTAACGGGCTAAAACATATCAGAAAACAACTACTCCCCTGGGTAATATTACGAAGGGCATTGGATTATATCCGACAGGTGTCAGTGAAGGATTCTTCACAAAAGAAATTCCTGCATATGTTCTTGGCGATATAACTATCGGAACTAATTTCCAATTATTGGGACAGGGCACACTTGCAGATACGTTTCGAGCATTTTGGCCTCTCGTCAGTACAAGGTCCATCATCAACAAGAAGTCGATGACTCCCCAGAATTAAAATTCATATTCCTTTCAGAGTATCATACCCCGAACGAAGCTGATGCAAAAGACAATGAGAATAAAGTCCTCATCGCGTCATCTGCCCGTAGACGAGGTACTATCCAAGCGCATACTCAATTGGGCCAAATACAAGGAAACGAATTTCACAAATAGAGAGCATTCATGGAGACTGGCTTTAAATCAAATCATCTGATTATATATATAAATATATTTATATTATATTTATATATAATATATATATATATATATATATATATATATATACATATATCTATCTATCTATATATATATATATATATATATATATATAGAGAGAGAGAGAGAGAGAGAGAGAGAGATAAATAGATAATTATAGGAATTTCAAAACCAAAATTGATGCCAGTAAGTTCTCTTTAAGATTGTTTCCGGACCATCTAAATGAACAAGTTGAATTCGAGCTAGCGGTAAATTGAGAAATTATGTAAAAAGATTTGAAAATCACCAGAAATCATGTGACAAATTCATGAACATAACCTATGAATGTCACAGTGCCAGATTCATGAGCTGCACCTCTCTTGGCAATCTCTATGTCAAGAATAGAACTGGCCAAGTTTGTATATTTTGTTCCAGGGAGAAGAGTTACTTTACCTTATAAAACTGTTGAGTCTTTTCTGGCAACTTCCTTGCATGCCTCAGTATTTTTTGTATGTCAGACTGCAAACCGGCTTGCCTTATCCATACCACCCCATTCTGGGAATAACTTCTTTTCTCTGATGGCTTGACAGGAAAGCTCCCTACCTGATCGGCAGGACTAAAATCAGTAGAACCCAAGTTGTTCAAATCTCCCAGCCAAGGTACAGCATCAGACCCAGGTGTCAACACGGTCATCATCAAATTGGATTTCTTCTTGGAGTCCGCCCAAGAGTAAACGAAACCGAACCAGTTTTCTCCGATCGTGACGAGAGCGGCCATGTTTTCCACCCTCAGAGCTCCATGGAGTAGAACGCAGAACGAAGGAGTTCTTCCCTCATCGGTGGGGTCATCATCGATGACATCGACTTCGGATTTATGAGCGCTTTCTTGTTTGTTAGGAGGGGTCAAGGGCAGTATCAGATGGCGACTGACTGCCATAGGGGATCCGATGTCTCCTACCGATATGAAGCCGCATACTTCGATGAGTTCCGAAACATTGTAGGTTTGGCAATCGAAATCGTTAACTTTTGTGTAAGACTTGAAATCAAATATAAATACCATCAATCTCTAGAAATGAGCAAGCAGCTAGAAATTATATATCAATAAACACCTAATGGATCGTACACGACGTCCAAGGAACACATATTCTGGGTTTATTTGATGTCGATACACTGTGACCTTTCCCGATGGGATGGAAGGTATTTTCTGAATAGTTCAGTTTAAGTATTGTTATTCTAATCGCAGACTTTATATTCAAAATGATACATGTCCAAACTCGAGAAATCTGCACATTTCTCGCAGAATCAGTCATTTATAAGAATTTCAATTTTAGGCTTAATTTCGTGCTTTTTTTCTTTTTTTTCTTTTCATTTGTATTCTGTATTTCTTATCTTCTTTGAATGGAACGAAAACTTGAATGCATCAAACAATTAGGTATTCCAGAGATCAAATTATTTCAAAAGGCGTCTGTAGCAGACATTCAATAGATAATTTCTTTCACTCATCATGCAATAGCAATATATCAAGGACAAGCACGATCGTGAACTTGTTTTGACTGAGACCCGTGAAAAAATATTGATGAAACGAATTGTGAAAAAGATCTTATGAGTCGAATGAGAAAAATCATTAATATATTCGACTACAAATAGTGAAATAACAACGATGAAAAAATTGAAAACATAAATGATATTTAAAAATAAAATAATTGAGAAGTGAAGATGTAGTGTCTTCAGAACACTGTCATAAAAAGAGGACCCTTCTTAGAATTGTGGAGCATCAAATCGGTGCATCCTTGGCTCTTTAAATTATCTCGAGTGTTATAAAGTCTATAGTCCATATGTTCTGAATCACTATTATTATCAAATAATCTAAATGAAATTGATCCACTACTAAAAAAGGGGAGTAGAAAATAAGACTTTGTTGGAATAGTGTGGTGACAAGTGAACTGTTAAAATGAACTTTTGTTAAAACTGGGAATTGAAGAATAGGTCTGCATTTTGAAGTTGTTATTGAATGTCTGTTTCCGTGTAAAAATATTTCGATGAAAATGTTGATGATAATAATAATACAACAGCACATATGATACCTAAACCATTGATTCGATTATGATGAAATGGAGAGTTTTTACTAGCGTGTCTGTAAAGGCATTACACATGAAAAATTCCACTACACTACCTTTTTTCTTTGAAAGAATTGCAACGCATGCCGGGTAACAGCTAGTTTCGAATATTTTTCGAGGTATGCAATTTTCTTGGCACAAAATTTGAAAAGATCATTAGCAAAACTTTTTTTAACAATTCAGTGTTTTCCATTTTTTTTGAAAAATATGCAGGCAGACAGGTCAAGAGCAAATAACATATAAAACAAACAAATATGTATAAACATTTTGTATCCGAGTTATTCCACCCCAAAATTCATATTCAGAAATTTGGTGCGTTAACGACCAGTGCCAACATGACGTCACTACTCATATTGGAGTCAGTGGATGCGTCATTATTTTATGGTTGACAGTATTTCTGCGGTGCATCCACATTACACATGCAAGTCCATTCTTAGAACCACCCCCAAAAATTACTTTTCTCTCTCGTCAACAATAATTAGAACAGAATGATATTTGGGCCAAACTCTATGCTCTGGGTATAGTTTCGCACTATATAGTTCACATAAACAATGATATTATCCTCGTATACCTGACGAGTAACCCTATAGAGAATATTCAAATCCAACTATCACAAAAACCATGCTATGATTGAAACGAAATTTCATTACTTCAATCCTAATGACGACACCGAATCGATCTATAATCTATTGTTACAGAAAAATGAATCTTTGTTGATATCAATAATGGCATTCGTCATATTATAACAGTGAATGGCAACATTTGGATTGATCGATTTGATGCTCGAGAGGTCTAAGAATATACCGCTGTATCATTTCATTGGACAAAATTATTTACCACAGGCGCTGGTGACAGGATAACTTTAGACTCCAAATTACCGCATCTCAGAACACCTTTGAACATAACATACATTTCCTCGGCTAACTTCTGAAACAAACTGGTAACATCACTTTCGTTTCGAAGATTTTCTGGAACCAAAATCGAGCCATCGTATCCTGTGAGGTCTATCAACCTCTGATACAGAGGTTTGGCTAAAAAGCAAAGGAATTCAAAATATGCAAAATGTATTATATTACTCATCAAAAAAGCCAAAATTTCTGCTTTGTTTACCTTTGATCAAGTTGAAGTCTGATGAAGGGGTTATGCAAACGACATGCAACTTGCCAGGAAACGAGAATGGTACAGGAAATGGCATTTTATTTGAGCGTTGGTTTATCGTCGAAAGAGAATCTTTCAAAGATTTAGGTCCAACACCAGTACTTCCATCTGTCACCAGAATTATCTGAAATGAGTTCGAAACAAAGTTGATTATTGAATAACAGGTTGAATATCATTGGGGAAACCTAGGGGATTTTCAAGGAGGGGGAACACGGCCAAGAAACAAATGTTTTTCGAAAAAGTTGGCGATTATATATATATATATATATATATATATATATATATATATATATATATATATATATGTATTGTTGTTGTAATTTGAAAACAAATTCGCGTACTCAACCATCCGTGAAAACATTCACTGTAATAAATACATACATTAGAGTAATAGCGGGAGCACAATATGGTGACCACTGCCGTCCTCTTTTTCCTAATGTTCAAATTATGCCACTACCTAGCTTATCCATATTTTCATCCTTACTTGAGATACATAAAAACAAAGCATGCCAAAAACACCTTGTACTGTACCAATTGTAACTTATTTTATTTTCGAACCTGTATCATCTTGTTGAAGATGCTGTTAAATTCAAAAGATACCTTAAAGATTTTTTCTCAACTAAAAAAATTGATATTTGATGTTTGTGTCCGTTTTTCATTTTCTATCACTCTGAAGCTTCTGGAAAACATTTCCTTTGCCAGTATTGATTAATCTTTATAACTCTTTAAACTGATCTATCTGTTTTCTTTTTATGTTGTATTGCATTATTTATTTTAGTATGTCCCTGTTATATACATTTATGTTTCTTGGGATAAATAAAGATGTTATTATTATTATTTATAATAATGCACACCTTAATAGAAAAATTAAACGGGTGATAACCGAATCTAACAGGATAAATTTTTTCTCAACTAAAAAATTGATATTTGATGTTTGTGTCCGTTTTTCATTTTCTATCACTCTGAAGCTTCTGGAAAACATTTCCTTTGCCAGTATTGATTAATCTTTATAACTCTTTAAACTGATCTATCTGTTTTCTTTTTATGTTGTATTGCATTATTTATTTTAGTATGTCCCTGTTATATACATTTATGTTTCTTGGGATAAATAAAGATATTATTATTATTATTTATAATAATGCACACCTCAATAGAAAAATTAAATGGATGATAATTCGGTATTGAAAAATTCTTCGATTTTTGCTGGAAGGTAGTTGTAAACTTTGGGACCATTGTAAATTATAGAATCTTTCACAAGACTACTTTAAGGAATAAGCAGAGGAACATAATACTGGAAGGAACGTGTTTTGTACACTGATGATGTCCTTGTATATTGATCTCGGTGTTTGGGAATCAGACATGACGTTCCTAAAATAAAAATTGCGATAACAGTAAGGGCAGTTTTTGAAATAATCTCTGCCCGAATCCCGATTTTTCTTTTCTAGATGACTTGCACCCTTTGCTACCAGCTCCCCAAAAGGAAATTCCATAAGCTATGTGCCATTCAACTAATGCATGATATCAGACTTTAACAGCTGGCTACCATTTTCCAGGTACTTTTTTTTGTAAATCGTGCTTTTTGGAAATTATATTCAGATACGAGTAACACACTGATTAAATAAGAATAATATTATTTGATCTTACTGACATAATATTAAAAAAATTCCATCAGATAAGAAATGTACAACCTTTTTTGTAGCAGTTTCTCAGTTATCTTGTCCGAAAGCATTAAGGTTCACCAAAATCTCCAAATTTGTGGATAGGGACTACCTACAACAGAAGTTTTTAGAAACTTTGGAGGTTGAAGGAATGCTAGCTGAAAGTTTATCAATGCCTGAGGTCTTTCTATTTAGTATATCTTTGATAGTATCTTCCAACTCTATTGTATTGGTAGGTTGTAAAGGGAAGTTTTTTCAATATGAATGCTGGACATGTACTGTGCAAAGATAGTTGATGGTTTTAATGTTGTGTTGATTTGAAAGATATCGTACAGAAGTAGTTATTGAGAGCTTCATGGCTCAGTGGAATTTCAAAAATATTTTTCTCATTCCTCCTGAACTCATTTATTATATTCCAGTTCTCTTTTGTTTCATTTTCATGGAATTATCGCCAGAGTGGCCTGTGGCGCGACAGTGTTGAATATAAAATAAAAAAAAAGCAATTCACGCTGAGTTGAACACTCCAACTCACCTGACATGCTGTATTATTTCCCCATTCTCCCAGAACCATTTGGTTAACACCATGGAGAGCAGTTTCGATACAAGTCTTATCGTAGTCATCGATATTCTTCAATTCTCCTTTGATCACATTGTAATCCCTGGTAAATGGGCACCTCTCTTCATACAACGAAGAAAAGGCCATCTGGAAGCGTCACATAAAAATCACAAATTGTACTACAGTAGGAATAAAGAAATTATCAAATATGTTGAGATTAATACAAAAACAAAACAGGTATTGTTTTCACGTCATTATTTTGTGCTGGAAAAATATTTCCTCCGATGATAATTGGGGTTTTGAGGAATAAAGTGAATAACTTCTTTTTTACACGTTCGGCACTGAGATATTGTGTGGTTAGCTTATATATACTGTATTAGACGCGTTAAAAGTCGTTTGTATCACTACATTGGTTTCTACACGTTAGCGGGGATCCAAACACTTCGTAAATTCTGATGAGTTGAATGACGTTCCGAATAAAAAACTGAGAAGTTGGAAAGTTTCAAAAGAGTTCGGAAAAGATCAAGGAGACTCAAAAGTCCTTGTTGGGATTGCTCAATCCCTATGTTCCAATGTTGTCCATGAGGCGCAAGCAAAAAAGACCACAAGATGCTTGTTTGTCAGTTTCCCTACTGCGTGTCCCCTCTGAGCTCGGAGGTGTCTGTCATGAAATTAAGTCGATACTAAAGCACAGCTTATATTATTTATTATTCTGTGATGTAACTATTTCAAATAATTGAAAGTTCAAAAAAAGGAATGAATTATAAAAACTAATAATCTTTATAATTATCCATTTTTGACTACTTTTGAAAATCAAAACCAATGTTTCCATTGGGAAACCGGTGAACTGGGTTCACGCTTCTCCTTTTTGTGTACATGTTTCCATACCTCTGAATAGGTACCACTTACTCAGGAACTTGGGTACTTACCACTTTAGTCGAGAGATTGTAGTTTGAGGAACTATTTGTTGACTTTTTTTCCTCTCCAAATCGAAAAAATTATAAAATAACTTCAATGAAAAAAATAAAATCGAAAAAAAATACAAGCACTCTCTGTACATGTGTATAATTATACCAAGCATTGCTATACAATAACTCGAAAAATAAAGCGACGTCATTTTAAACCCAATATGGCAAACTAGTTTCATTAATATTATATTTCGAACACGTAATTATATCCTATTGATAGCAAAGGACAAAATGTATTCAATTATTTACAGTGTATTTGAATGAAAGCATATTTATAAAGTGTTTTTTAGTTTTAATTTATGTTTCAAAGAGAAAGGGTATCATCTGTGCTGTATTTTTACATATTTGACCGCTTATTTCTTTATCGTGTTTTATATTCTTATATTCTTAGTGTCATTTTTATGTACCTATATATTCTGCAAAACAAAAACATTCAATGATATATAATCACACCAAGGTTTCAATGAGTTTCTCACAAAAGACCTATTTCACTTGTTTTTGATAAAACATTTAGGCATCATCAAAATTTAAAGATATCAAATCAAATGTCTTTTTGTATACGAGGGGAATTGAATCGTGTGTTTTCAGTTTTGACAGATATGTGAGATCTGACAGCTCGTTTCTGTCAAAAGACTCCTATAGAAATAAGGTACCTATCTTCGCGTACTGCGGAAGGACCAAAACGAGATCTCACAGATCTGTAGAAATAGAGCAGTGATCTATGAAATTTTTCAGTATTTTGAAGATATTCAGGAGTGAACGCAACTCAATAACAACCATGTCAATATGAAAGGTGCTTATTTATAAAAGAAAAGTTAGAGTCCAATTTGAGAAAAACCTTCCTATGAACATATTGTTTCTAGTGTCATAACTTTTGTACTTAGGGGTTTTACAGTTTGAAGACATCTTCTTACATGCTAACTCATTATTCTGTAGTTTCACTAACAACTTCACAAAACTTGTTTCAATAGCTTCTTCAGGCGGATTAGAGTGAAGAAGCTATTGTATAATGAAACATATGTAGCGGTTTCGTAACCTATTAAGTGAAAATCACACATTAAACAAATATTCAATTGTTGATATGGATTTTCATAAAGTATTGGCCAAAATCATTTTCTGCTGTATAACATATTTTATTCCTGCCAGTGGCATCCAGACTGGGACTTGCACCAATTCCTTTTGAAGAGAAACGTGATAATAATAATAATATTAATAATGAAATTTATTCGTATAAGCATACAGCAGCCATCAGTAGATGGATATACACGTCAGTTTTGAAAAATTATCGAAATATGTAGCATAAGCTGAGACATCATTTCAATCTAAAATATTTTTACATAAGGACACCAAGTAACATTTACAAATAAAAATTAAAATTTGCATATAAAATAGCAAGAATAAGGCAGAATTAATAATACAGGCTGAGGCCGATACACCACTGCTTATTCTCAAAGTGAAAATTACTGTTTAAATAGTTATTCTATCTATACTGAGCAAACTCAATCACCTATATTTTTTTGACATACGACTTTAGCATACAAAATGAAATTCATCCATTTGCCTCTCTCTAGACCACTTTCGAGAAAAAACTTATAAAAAGGATGATGCTCACTACGTTCCCCAAAAATTTATAGTCATACCAAGTTACCAGAACAATTTTTCAAAAGTTAGAACCTTTAGGATTATTTTTTCTCAGTCATTGCAAAAAAAATAGAGAACTGTAAAAACGTAACATAAAATATTTAGCAAATTTGATTTACGTAAATCATTCAGACTGTTGAATCTATCTAAAACAGTTACTCTCCTGTCTATAAGGGGTGACGAGTGCTGAATCGCCTGGAAGTCACTTTTTATTGCTCAATTATTTGTATACCAATCTCTAGAAACAAACAGATTTCATTTATGAGGTATTTCCACACAAATAGTTGATGTTACATCTTTTAAAATGTTGTATTTTCTGCATTTGTTCAAAGGAAAATCCAAAAATCACTTCTTCAAATCTCACCTTCTCTCCACAAAAATAATCCTCAATACCAAAAAAAACATCTCACTAAGTATTAGGATGTTAAGAAACACCCTGTATATTCAGTATCACACAAACTTTGCTCCTGGGGAAACATTCTACATACACATCTGATAGCCTGTTTCTAGATGTTATACATTTTTTCTAGAATCAAGGTAATTTTTTTTTATTCGTCAATGATTTGCAAACGTCATTAAACATTTCATTGATTTATTTGAACCATTGAAACATAGCAATGTTTTTTATACCCACTATTGTCAAGAAAACCTGTCTAGCTCCAAATTTGTTCACGAAATAGGCAAAAGGATTCTGAAAAAACTTCCACATAATACTAATATAAGACATTTTATTGAGTAACAGAGAAAAATGTTGAATTCACATATTTGCAGTACAACACAACCAAGACTTTGGGCAAACATAATTGAATTTTAAATAAATATAATTTTCAAGTAGCCTAACAATCTTGGACATTATTTTGCAACTGCAGCTTGAGCAGCTTTCTTAGCTTTTACCGTTTCAACTAATTCTTTGTACCGTTTCATACATTCTTTTTTCGTTCTATTAGGAATACACTCTGCTATTCTGTCCCATCGTTCAGCAGTCGATGCTGGATATGTCTTCAGGGCTTGTTCCAACAACTGCTGCTCTGATGTAGTCCAGGGAAGTTCTGTTTTAGATTTAATTTCATTATTAGAGGGTGTTTTCTTGACATCCTCTGATGGTTTTGCTTCAACACCATTGAGTGTTGAATTGTCTAAGTTCTTTGATATACCATTCTCATCAATGTGGAGAACATTTTTCTTATCTTTTTTGAAATTATCATAGGCCTGCTTATTGGCTACTTCTTTCAGATTGTTTTTGGAGAAATCTGTACTCTGCAAATCTTTTGCTTTGGCCAGTACCATTTTGGCACTGAATTTGTTGCTGTTCTTACAAAATGTACCATGCTGGTTAATGAAATTCGAGACCACTTCCCACCTCTGATTGGTTCCTGCAGGAAACAAGTTCACTGCTTTGACTAAAAGCTGAATATTGTCTTCAGTCCACTCAGGTGCTGACATAACAGATGTCTTATTATTGTCAACAGAATTTTTTCTTTTAACTGAATCAAGGACAGCAAGGCGCTCTTTTTCTTGGTGAGTTTTATTATCCTTCAAAGCTTTCAAGAAAGCAGATTTGCCATTATTTTTCAAGTTTTTATTGAGCTCCTCCAGTTCATTCAATGAGAGCCTTTCACACAAGCTTTCAATACCTGTTAGGTGGGCTAGGTTTTGATCACTGTTTTCAGCAAAATAATCATTTGCTTTACACAAGTCACGAAGGATTTTTCTCTCTTTTTTAAGTGCTTTCTTCTGCACTTCACGTTCTTGTCTTTTGGCTTCTATTCTGGCTCGTTCTGCTGCCTCAGCTTGTTCTTTTGCCAAAATAGCTTCTCTCAATACTCTCTCTTCCTCCTCTTTTTTGGCTTGTGCAACACTCTGTTTGGCTCTTTTTGCAGCTAATTTTCGCTCTTTATCATCTTGCTTGAACTTTGCTATTCTTGGATCATTGTTATAAGCCAAATCAACAAGCTGACGAATTCTAGCCATTTCTTCTTTCTTTTTCCGAAGACGTTCTGCTTTGTTCAATTTATCAACATATCTGTAACAGAAAAAAATCAGGAATATGTTAACATAGCATTCACTGAAAAGTCTTACCTTCTTTCATCTCGATCTTGACACTTATCTTTATCTTCTTCATCTTCATAAGAGTATTCACGCCATGATTTAAAGTCATACCAGAATGAATAGAATCTTTCAACTTCTTCACGAGTAGAATCTGCATTACCCAATTGAGGAACCCTTGATTTCTCTGACCAACGTGAATTCAAGCCAAAGTAATACTTGAAAGTAGAATAAAAGTCTTTTTTAATATCACTACTACTAGGTAAGTTATTGTCAAACTGTGGATCTACAGAATCATACGCTCTCCTTTTAGCTGTATTTCCTAGGGTTTCATAAGCCATTGTTATACATGTGAAGTAGTCATCGTCAATTTTGATTTCTTCTCCTAATGCTTTCCTTTTATCAGGGTGGTGCTTCAATACTTTTTTACGATAAGCTGTTTTAACAATTTCTTCTGTAGCTCTAAACCTCAACCGAGGGATACCAAGAACTTTATAGTGATCTTGACTCTTCCACTCTTTGGGGTCCAAGCTTCGCAGGTACTCCATATCATCTTCATATTCAACATTCTCTGGAAGAATCTCTTCGGTTTCTTTTTCTTTTGGAGGATCTACCTTTAAAGCTATAAGAGGATGCGGTAGAAATTGCACCCGAGGTTCTCCAGCATTTTCAAAAAGGAATCGATATCTCAAAGCTACTGTTTTGCAGTTGCTGGTTTTGGGCACTTTGGCTTCTCCCATTTTCACTAGTTCATAACCTTTGTGCTGGTAGAATTCGAAAAATTTCAAAGGATTTTGACCTAAATAGATTTTTTTTCACCGTTTCCGAACGAAATTCAGTCACTAGAGCACTGTAAGAAATTTTCAACATAAAACAGAATTTCCCGCATGGCGAACGTCAACTGCCAAATTAAAAAAGAACTGTCACCTGTCACGTCACACACACATTTCATTCTTAGCGGCGTTGCCACTTTTCGCTCACCTTATGTCACTCGAGCTAAAGCTCGGTCTTGCTTGTGGAAATCGTAAGATGGCAGCGCCACTTTGACAATTAGGCTGGATTCAGACAGATCCGAAATCCGATCGTACGACGATCAGATAGCTCTCTGATTGGTCTAAATTGGTCTGAATTTAAATTTAGACCAATCAGAAAGCTATCTGATCGTCGTACGATCGAATTTCGGATCTGTCTGAATCCAGCCTTATTCCTTTCCAAGGTTATCTTTGATATTGTTGAAAAATTTGAAAGTTAACTATTCAGTAAGAGGTTATCGTTTTTAATGTTTTTATTCGTTTTTACGTGAATGTAAATCATTAATTATGCTTAATAAACATATTAGTTATAACTTTGATTCCAAATTCCCACCCCTTTGAGATTGATTGAAACTTATACAGAGAGCGTACCGCTTCTCCTGAAATCCCAAAATCATTTATAGGCAGCTATGATTTGAAAGACATGCACCGAGTACAACTTCAAAATGGAACAGTGCAATCATTTGTTGATAGTCAGAACTTTCTGAATCGAAGAAAAGTTTGAAATCAATGGAAGATATTAGACCACAGGGTTGATGATATACAGGGTGTCCCAAACTCGATGGCCTATTAGACATTTCTGGAAAATGAAATGTCATGGAACATGTCATTATGAAAATTCGACAATTAATGCATCAATAATAAAACGTTTGCGCTTTCAATAACGTTAATTTGATTAGGAAAGAATCAAAATGGAAATTGTTTATGCTTCATGGTCAATGTGATCAATTTATAGCAAGAACATGCAGAATGTTCTGTTTCATTCACTTCGTCTCCAGTTATCGGCATGATTTGATTTCTTGGTGCTTCAATATTCCCAAACACAGCATAATTCCGTTCAATTCTTCTGAATTTTCTTCCATTCATATGCGGTAAATTTAGATTTCATTGAATTTTCTGATGCATGTTCTCGAAACAATTCTTTGGCACTCACCGTGAATATAAAACAAATTTGAAATATCTACATTTGAATATGCATTACAATCCAATTTTGATACTTTCTTCTGTCAGAAACATCATGAAAATCACTGCTTGTTAAACTTAATAGTATATTAAGCAACGATCGTGTAATGATGGTTATTAATACATGAGCATAAACCGGGATACGAAACGAACCGAAGGTGAGTTTCGTATGGTTTATGCGAGTGTATTAATAACCATTACATGAGAGTTGCATACGCTATTTTATCTACACCCAATAAATAATGAAGAAGTAAAAATATTATATTATTAGGTATTTATATTGAACACAATAATAGTAGGTGATCAATCGTATTTCTTTGAAAAATTATGCAAAATTATATTCAATGGTATAACCACGGAAAATACAATGAGAAATGAAAAGAAAAAAAATGAAAAATGATCTCTGCCGAGGTCACGATTTGAACCCGGACGTTTCTGATCACTGCCCTCGCCCTTGACCACTCGGCCATGAGAACTCATTCGATAGGATCGAAAATAAAAACATATGTGTTGCATTTGTCAAATGAAAAATATAATCCTTTCGATTGTAATTTTTTCTTGTCTAAGACATCTGGGGAGGAGTCGCTGGTAATTCTTCTATATCACTGCTCTAAGACATTTTCATTAGATTATCGAAAATAGACTGAATTCTTCAAAAATTCAATACCTACTGATTTTGACTTGACAAACGTCAAAATGCCAAGCTTGCACATCATGCTTGATTGAAAAATAATGGGTTTCTATTGGTTGGAAATCTGTATCGTAATGAAAATCTGTATCGTAATGGATTTCATTATAAAACGGGCTGTGGGCATTTAAGTGTATTATTAGAGTACGGGTGTAGATAAAGTTTGTTTTGCTCTTATCTGGTCACGGCACAATAGATCATTTCAATTGGAAAATATGACCTAGGTATTTTGATTAGTTATACTGGGAATTGAAAATGATAGTCACACACTTCAATATCCTACAGAACATTTTGCATGTTCTTGCTATAATTTGATCACATTGGCCATGAAGAATAATCAATTTCATCAAAACTTCATTTGAATTGTTTTTGCCTTCCATTTTGATTCTTTTCTAATCAAACTTCATTTGAATTATTATTGCCATTCATTTTCATTCTTTTCTGATCAAATTTACGTTGATGACGTTTCATTATTGATGCATTAATTGTCGAATTTTCATAATGACATGTTCCATGACATTTCATAGCTACCTTGTACAAAATATGTCAAAATAATACAATTTTTATAGAAACTTGCATTTATTTCGGAAACCTGACTATTTAGGTATTGGAACATGACGCATCATTTGAAAGGAACTTCAATTGTCTTTCAGGATTTTCGATAATATACAGGATGTTCCATTTGAAATTGTCAAACTACATTCAAAATGCCAGCTGTCTTCGAAGCCAAATACCGCAGTAATAAGCATTCGATTGAAGCTATGTTTCGCACAAAAAATAAGGAAATCAATGAATTTCTCGAAAACCACTAGAGATAGGTATAGGGCAGTATTATACAAAAATAATCGGAAAGCAATAACAAACCAAGTAGCACCGAATATCCTATGGATATCCAGTTCATGTCCATATCATGTACGGATATCCGTGGACACGAAATGGACATACATAAAATGTCCATCGGAGGACATGTTCTGGATGGACATAAATGGATATCCATGGGATATCTATAGTGGACATGTTTTAGGCTTGGACTTCAATGGATATTCATAGGATATCCATTACTGGATCTTTCATGAAAAATAATTATATAATGGAAATAAATATAGGTGGACTCATGCAACAGTATAGATCACCATAGATCATGTCATGCGTCGTGGAAAATGGCACTTTTTTTTCAGTAGAAAAAAGTAATTTTCTCCACTTACAAAGTTATAAATTCAATTCCTTGTATATTATATTCCTAATACTGAACTTTAATTTGAATTTTTTGTTGTTTTATGCTGAGTGCTAGATTTTATTTTTTGTTTTTTTTTGTACTGAATGAAGAAATGTATTTATTATTGGATTTATATTATGTTCGAAGAGTTCTTTTTTACATTATATATAAAATAAAATGTTTTATATATTGTAGGTTTTTCCATATACTGTAACATTTCAGGTTGGAAATTTGGAAATCAATAACCATAATGGTATAACTCTATCTTTCATATAACCCTCAACTATTTTCCAATCAAATAATCAGCGGATTTAAACAATGGTCAGACCGTGATCTATTTGAACGTTATTGGAATTTTTAGGGGATACCTATCTATCGGATATCCAATATCCAAATAGATGACTTTTAATGTCCAACAAATATGGGATGTTTTTGAACGCCCAATGGATATCCATAATCCAAAGGATGGATATTCATCGGATGTCCGATGGGATCCATTTGGACGTTTCCAAATATCCACTGGATATCCCAGATGGATATCCAGTGGACATCCAAAAGTGTCTCAAATGGATATACATGGGGTATCCTATGGCTGTCCAGTGGAAAAAAATGGATGTCCAGTGGATATTCCCTCGGACATGAACGAATATCCATTGTACATATAGTGGATGTCCTTGTGATAGTTGGGAAAGCGAGAAATACAATAATATATAGGGTGTCCAATTCAAAATATCAAAGTTGTTGCTACTTTTCAATATAAGCGGCAACGTCGCAGCGCTGAAAATATTTTAGATCGATAGAACAGAACTAATTACCCAAGAATTCAAATTTTCAAAATGATCCTATGTCCCGTTTTCCAGAAATGTCTAATAGGCCATTGAGTTTGGGACACCCTGTATATAAAACTGACCGTTTATGCTCGATAAATACAAGCTGAGTTCGTTATTCAAGCAAGGAGTAGAGCGAGTAGAGACAGAGTTGGATCAGTTAGCTCATCACTAAGCATGTCAAGCAGAAGATTAAAAAACGAACGGGTTTCATATTTTTCAATTTCAAATAGTGAATTATGACTGAATGAAGTTGTGGGAAAAAATTTCAACAGTTGTACATCTATTTTATGAACCAATAGAACGTTCAGCCCGAAAAACTCCTCGACTCACTCTCTATAGTCAAAGAGCTAGCGCAACGTTTTTGAAATAGAATTTTGAGAAAGCTGATTCTTCGATGTCATTTCCTATGCTCCTTCGAACAGCATGCGGCCTAATTGGCTGACGGTTAACTTTGCCTTTATTAATGCGCATCACACCTTACCAGGTGAAAATATTGAATTTCAAATCATTTCAGGAAACATGTGTGTTGTTATACCATCAACATTTACACATTAGAAACATAAACTTCTCATTACCAGCCTTTTTTATTGACAATTATGTGCGAGATGCTATTTTTTATTGAAAAATTAATTCCAAACTGTAAACATTGAAAAACTACAGTGAATACATACGCCGGTAACGTACTTCGGCGCAATAGGGAATACGCATGCGAACTGAATAAATCTGGAAACTAAATATTTTTTTATATGCAGATTCAAACGAAAGGAAAGCCCTGTAACGTTCAAAGAACACCGCGTGAATCAAGGGACAGCAGATACGAATTAACATTCACTTTGAATTTTTGAAGTTTATAAGCCTCAGGAAAAACCTCTTTTGACAAAGAGTTCCAAAGCTCAGCTGTTCTATTGAAGTAAGATCCCTGAGCAAGAGAGGTTCGACAGGTCTCCAAATTCACAACAAAGGGGTGGGAATTCTGTACTCGTCGAGTCATTCGTGTAGATATTGCCAAGGGTGGAACGATTGATAACAATTCAGAAGAGCACCGACCGTGAAAATATCTATAGTGTGTGAGTCTGTGAGAGTAGAATCACCAACAAGATGGGGATTACCTTTCTCTGAATAGAATCGAGAAGCCTCAATGAATGTTTTGGTGCCGAACTCCACACATGAGAACTATATTCCAAGACAGGTCGAATCTGAGACTTGTAGACCATTAGAAGCTGACGAGAATTATTGATCATGATCTCTTGAATTTCTATGAACAATTGTAAACTGCAAAACGCGGAAGTGTCGGAATTGATATGATTTGTCGCAAAGCAAAGCAGATTTAAAGGGCCTTTTGAGCGAAAGGCGCTGTCATATATGCTGAAACCGAACGCACCCACTGTATATGTAACATTTCCACTTCAACATTTTATTCGTAATTTTCACTAAGAAAATATTAGTATTTTACACAGGACTTCCTCCAGAAACTACACATGCGCATTGATCATAAAGGTTATTGGATAAAAGGGGTTTGTTTCAAGAGGGTCTTTGAGTTCTAATTGTATTATCGTTCGTGTTATAATGTTGGAATGTTCAAAAGCAAATTACGCATTTCTTCTGTGAAGAATCCCGCTCTAACACCTATTGGATGTAATCCAATGCCCTTCGTGGTATTAGCCAGGGGAGTAGTTGTTTTCTTATAGGTGTTAGTTCGTCAACCTACAGTGTAGGTGAGTTGAGGCTGGCCTGGACAAATTGTTCATTTTTAGAATAAAAACAATACTTTCCGAAACAAATTGAAATTCCAAAGTATCTCATATTATGAAGCCGACAGCGGACATTGTAATAGGTTATTTATCAGAGGTCAAAATCTTGAATCTGTATATACCTAAACTGACATTGTATGTTTGGTACCGAAAGCTATGTGAAACAATTACTCCTGAGTGTGCAGAGATTGTTTAGAGTTATGCCTTGAGCAATCTGCCATATATTTATTCCGAAGGAGAAGGATGAGGAAGAACTAGAGAGTTTTAATAAAAGTTGAATGGCTATTACCGCTTGTCTATTTCAAACGAGGGGGAAACATTTTCCAATCTTGTACACCTAAAAATTTTAGGTCATTTAAGTCATCGTTTTAAGTCTTTGAGTCATGCGTTCAAGTCTTCAAGTCATCCCTTTGAGTCTGCAAGTCTTTTGAAATATTTTAAATCTTGTACAGATTTTAGCTAGTTGTTTCCCCCTCGATTTCAAAAACATTTTCAAAGTTATATATAGGTACATTATGAATTAAACACCGGAAAATTCTTATAGTTTTGACTACCTTCTACCTGTAGGATCTGACAGAAACATGATCCAATTATTTGCTGAGTCCAAGTCATGGATTTATTTTTCGCTGACTTATGTGTTTTGATTATATATAGTTAATGGTATCACATACATTTTTTTGCAATCGAGTTATCGAGTTACAAAGTATTGTCCGACAGCTAGCGTTACAACCAGAAGTATAAAGGATCTATGCCTCAAGTACTGTTTGAAAGTCATCATTCGTGGTGGATGGATTCTTTCTACATATTTTTTTTGTTCTTAACCTACCACAATCGAAAAAAATATCAATTAATACTGGAATCTATACAATTGTAGAAGGGCAGATTTCTAATCTGCTGCGTTCATAAGAAATAGTTTCTTCTGAACAAGTTCTATCAGACAGCAACTTCTCGTATAACTCAAATTTGCATATAAAAAAATACATGAACTGATATTTATCAAAATACTTATCATTTTTAACGTTTCGGAAACCAAATCTGCTTCCGTTATCAAAACTCGTTCACAAATATTTCTCTTCTAGGTACGGTTTGAAAAATCTGGACAGGAGATAAGAATTAACATTAAGTTTTTGAAGTATGCAAGCCTCAGGAAAACCTCCCTTGGCAAGGAGTTCCAGAGTTAAGCTGTACTCTTGAGAAAAGATCCCTGAGCAAGAGAGGTTCGACAGGTCTCCAATTTCACAACAAAATGGTGAGAATTCTGCACTCGTCAGGTTATCCGTGTTGATACTGCCAAGGTGGAACGATTGACGATGACGACAATTCCAAAGAGCACCGACCGTGAAAATATCTATAGAAGAGAGACCCTTCTACGATGTTCCAATAAAGTGAGGGAGTCTGTGAGCGAAGAATCACCAACAACACGAATTGCTTTTCAATTGCAATCATGAAGTTTCAATGAATGTTTTGGTGCCAGGCCCCACACATGGAAGCTATACTCCAAGACAGGCTGTATCTGTGCCTTGGAGATCATTAGAAGCTGATGAGAAGTGTATTTCTTCGCACAAAATAGAAATCCAAGCTTCTGGGAACTATCATCGAATGATACAAGGTGACTTACTTAAAACTTGTAGTGTATTACATCTATTACAACTTGAACTGGTTTCATTGTTGGATGACGAAAATTTTTGAGGAAATCTATTTTGAAAATAAAGTACCATGAAGCGCGTAACATTTTCTGCAGATTATGATTCGGTAATTCATATGAATAAAAATTGGATTTCTGAGCTGAAAACTGTCACTTCTAGTAATCTCATTGAATTCCACTTGACCAAATCAATTTGTAAAGACACACTGTAGGATACCTCAGTATGATACACATGCACCCTTGCACCCACTCTAACTACCTATCTCTCTTTCGTTTGTGGTTGTGAAAAAAATTATCTCATTAAGACTTCGAAAAACGTACCTGCTTATGAAACAAATTCACCTATTAGGAACGAACCATATGGCCCTTTGAAGGTTGGACAAAGGGCATATTTCATTCACCTTTTTTTTTGGACAAAAAAACAAATGAAACTCACTCGTTCTTTAACAACATGTTATCTTATTCGACGTTGCGCGATGAACGTTATTTTATTTTATTTATTCTTACCACCAAATCTCAGTAATTTCACTCGAGTATTATGATGAATGATAATTAATGGTCACAATTCAAAAAAGTACTGGAGAAGATGAAATGAGTTGTTAAGGCCATGCATCATGTTTTGAATTTGGATTCTTGTTCTACAAATCAAAATAGTACTAACAATTTTTTCAAAGGGCTCCGGTGACAACAGACTTTTATTGTTTCAATAATTGAAAGAATTGAATAAAAAGACAGCACTTAGTAATAACAATAACTCATATTGCTGAGAAAAACGAACATACTTATTTGTACAGATTTATTGAAATTGAAAAAAAAGTTCTGTTGAAAAATTTCTACACTTCCCGATTTTTTTTTATTGATAATTTTATTTAACTTAAAATTCATTCGTCTCTCGAGAATGGGCCATTAACCACTCAATTAAATTATACTATCTCATATCAAGCTGACTATCAAATAATCCTCTGTTACGAGTATTCTCGATATAAGTGTGAATTTATGCAGCCCCAATTATCAAGTAACAAATAACAATTATAGGTAATTTGGATACTGATCGGTCCAGAATATTTCACACACTAATCAGCCTTCAGATTTACAATATCTTTTATTTGTTACTTGATAATTGACTGCATAAATCCATATTAAGATCTGAAAGTAGTAAGCATTATAAAGACTATACAAGAGACAAACTTGCATCATGAAATTTTTTTTTCCAGTTTGCAATGATACAACACTCACCAGAGATATGAATTCCAATTTGGAGTGAATACTGAGATGGTCCAAAAAAGCATTGATCCCAATTTCTGCCAGTTGCTTTCTAGTGGTTTCAGTTCCATCACTTAGATGAACAGGCCTTGTCATAGATAAAGAAACGTCTAACAGTATTACGGTTGGCATTTCGCTTGATTTGAAGATTCTTGCAGTTATAATTATTTAAAGACTAAGCAGAGATCGTGAGAAATAATGTCATTTTCTTGAGGTTATGAAAACAATAACATTTCTTCTTCTTTGTTTGTTAGATTTGACAACAAGGACATTACCCAGTGCCGACGATGAAATCGGTTTTGATGGAAAGGTTGTCGACATAAATGTCTCTTCCACACCAAAGTAGTAGTTTTCCGTTATAAAATTCCATCTGTAATGTCCTCTCTAGTATTACCTGAGTCTTAACATTCTGAATATGCTGTTGAAATAATAGTGGTGTTCTAGGGGTAAGGCACAAGTATAGTATAGTGTTTAAACGTCATTTTGTGGTGGATTAATATTTTTTCCGTAGTTTTCCGGGTTTGTGACCTACCACAATCTGAAAAAATCATAATTAATATTGAAATCTATGCAAGTGTAGAGGGGCAGATTTGTTCAATCCAGAAAGTACTGTTTTTCAATTAATAATAATAATAATAATATCGCCTTTATTGAGTTCAGAAAGATTTCAGTACATCAAATGCAGATACGTTGGGGACATTCGACAGGGCCGTTCTTCCATGTAACCAACAAAAGAAACATAATTATAACGATTTTTTATGAGCAAAGATAAAAAGGTGTAAGAGAGAAAATCGTATTCCATCACAATTGTGTGTAAGAAAAAATATTTTGCATATTCTTGAAGTTGAACCAATTTTGGAGACTCTTTATGTGTGTTGGGATTGTATTGAATATTTTCACCGCACAATGTGAAAAACTTTTCTCGATTTCAGTGGAGTTGTGTCTAGGAACGCCATAAAAATCCCTACCTCTAGTCGGAAATTGTGAAAGCTGCCAAGCTTTGCGAGTTTTTCTAGAAGATAGATTGATATTTTGAATCGATTGAATCGATAGATTACACCAGCCAATCGAACAAACAATCTTTCCTCCAATTTGAGAATCTTTCTGTAAATATAGATTTCAAAAATGTCAAATTTTCTCAGGCCATATGAATACCTAATACAGGATTTGTTTTTTTGTAATTTATTTTAATCCTTTGCCAGCAATGATGGCCAATAAATTTCGGAACAATAAGAAAGTTTTGACATAATCAATGTTTCACACAAGAGAGCGTTCACATCGTTTGTGAGAGAGGAACGGTTCATATATACAAATTTCATTGTATAATAACTCTGTTTTACAAGTTGTGATACATGTTTCTCAAATTTCAAATTTGTATCAAGGTAAAGTCCAAGATTTTTACACTGCGTCCCGACATTGAGTGATTTTCCGTTCAGATTTATTTTAAACTTAGGATCATTACATATATCTCTGTTTTTTCTTCATTGAGCAGTAATTTTTGTGATTTTGACACCGATGAAATAATACAAAGACCTTCATTTATACTCATACTCATCGCTAGAAAAGTTTCAGAATTTGAGAATGAAAAGTATATTTGGGTGTCATCGGCGTATTGATGAGATTGCCAATTTTTCAAAAAAGAAGCAAAATCGGCCGTATACGTCGAAAATAATAACAGGTCCAGTATGCTCGCCAATGGAACTCCTCTGGATATGTTTTGAAATTTGGGCGCTTTATCTCCAATTAGCACTCGCTGTCTACGGCCGCAAATATAGTTTTTGAAAAAACACAGTGCTTGCTGATTCAAACCAAAAAATTAGCTTTTTTAGTAATATTCCATGGTCTAAGATGTCGAACGCTTTACTGAAATCAAGTAAAATTAGGCAGGTATTTTTTTTTTTGGCTAATGAAGTGGAGACATCATCAGTTACCTTCAGTAACGCTGATGTGGTGCTGTGTTTTTACCTGAAACCTGATTGGGTGGGTGACAATATTTTATTATTTGTGAGATAGGCAGTTGAACGCTCTGACTAAAACTCTGATAAAAACTGTCCTTCTGAAGAAGTACCTCCCTATTTATAATTGCGTACGCCTATGGAGAATCTTCCGGACTCATGCATACAGGTCTCGATGATGTATATCGAATTTTCTACGCGATTCGGGAATTCCTCGAACGTTACATTGTTTCTTCGTCTCCTCATATTTTTTGGCGTTAAACGAGCGAAAGAGCCGGCGCTAGGAGATAACATTATCCCCCTCTCAATTTTGATCGTCCCGATCAAACATTGTCTTATTATTCCCATTGTACCGCTTGAGTCTTTCTGGGTGAACGATCTTCATTTTAGCTCTGGGGCTACGTTGAATTCTGCACACCACGTTATTTATTCTCTTGACTATCGCATAGGATCCTTTCCAGGATGGTGTTAATTTGGGAGAAATTCCTTTTATAAGACAAGGGTTGTACAGCCACACTCGATCTCCTTCTTTGAATTCACCTTGCCCTGCCTTGAGATCGTATCGAGCCTTCATCCTGTCACTAGTAATCTTCAATCTCGCAAACTCGTGAATCCTTATCAAGCTGTCTCGCAGTTCGTCTACACAGTTCTGCACCTCTTTTTCCTTAATATTTGGTGAACCGAACATCAAGTCACAGGGCAAACGAAAATCTCTCCCGAAGATGATACTGGCTGGGGTGAGCTTTGTGGAATCGTGCACAGCTGCCCGGTAGGCCATCAAGAATAGTCTTTTTAATGCTCTTCTACTTATTTGGAAATATGTTATTCCATAGTCCTGTCCTCCCGACCATGCTATCAGACTGTGTGTGGAGGGTAGTTGTTCTTTTGGTCTTTCTAATTCCTATCAATTCACAAACTTCCCTGAATAACTTGATAAGTCAAGGCATAAGCTTCAGCCTATTTACTGAAAGAATCCACGGCAACGAGGATGTATTTGTTGCCATCATTCGTCATCGAAAACGGTCCAGCTAAAAACGGAGCGCCAACATTGTCTTGTTTCATTTCGCCTCTCGATCCTGTTAGAGGACCTTTGCTTTGCATTTTTGGCACCACCTCTTGACATCTTCTCGACATTGGACCCAGTAAAACCTTTGCCGTATTTTATCCAAAGTCATGTAAACTCCTAGATGTCCAACTGACTTACCACCATGAATTTCTTTCATTGGGAATTCAACATAAGGAGTACTCCCTCTGGTGTCAAATTTTGAAACTATTTATAAGTACATTGAAATCGTTGTTTACGTTCAAATTCCTTTAATTCTGTGCATTCTGTTCGTTGTTTTTGTATATTTTGGTGATTATTATTATATGATACGTAATAAAAATCTTGTACATGTATATGGTGGATATTCAGGATATTCTGTTTCTGTTGACTGTTACTAGTTTTCAGATGTAAAATGAGTGCTTCAAGTTCAAACCATTATTGTTGTGTACCTCAATGTGACTCTTGGGCAAAACGGCAAAGTAGTACTGGAAAGAAAATAATTGTGATTATTGTGAATCATTCCAGCCCACAAAATAAATGTGTTTTGCAAGGTGATTAATACATACAAGATTCCTTCAAAATGAGTTTTAACAAATGATGCTGTTGTACGACCTGGAGAAATCACTTCACTTGAGTTTTGAAATGAAAAATATAGTGCATGCAAAAACTGAAAACTAAAACAAAATGAAAATATTCAGAGATAAACCGTAAAAACCCAAAGACAACAATAATAACAATGTACTCGAGAGTGGTTCGAATTTTTGCCACTTTGGCGCTGGCATCTAATCTTGAATTGCCAATACATCATCTATTCTCGACATAGGCACAACCAGTTGGGAATTTACTTTCTTGCCGTCGGCTGATTCCCAAGCTCTCTTCAGTAGGCTATTTTCAACAATCAAGAAACCCATTGCACCTACAATACCATGAACGTTGGTGAGCGATATGAGATATCCTTCGTGGTGGGTCTATCCGCTCCACTTTCCTTCCATTTTGAAAATTCTGAAACGTTTGGATCACTCTTTTGGTTGTGTCTCATTTTTGCTGTGGTCCAATTGTCGTCTATCATCAAGCTCACTTGGTTGATTCCTTCGCGACTTTAAATTCGCTCATAATTTTTAAAAGCTTTCGAACAAGATCTCCTGGACAAGGTATCTGCGTTGTTATGCAATCGTCCTGGTCGATGTTTTATCTTGAGGTGTTACTGGTTCAACTTCTCAATCACCTTGAACGAACCGACCGTAGTAGGTGCAGAGACCTAGAAAACTCCTCACTTCATGTTTGTCTTTTGGTCTCGACCAAAAAATTGTTGTTGTTCTAAAATTGTTCGTTCCGTTAACCAGCTGACGAACGTCAACCCTCATCAGAAGTCGAAACTTGTGCGAGCAATGGATCAACGAGGCCTTACCTTTTAACGTGCGATTACCCAGCACGGTGGCCCGGCGAGGATTCGAACCCCGGCCTTCCACTTGATAGGCAAATATGCTAACCACTACACTACCGAGACCAAAAGACAAACATCGTCTTATCGCCTGTGTCTGCCATTAAGTCTGTTCGGATACCGTCTGATGACACTCTATGACCTAAAAATCTACCTCTTTCTGGAAAAAGTAGCATTTCTGAAGATTCAGTTTGAGGTTGGCATTCCTGAATCGTTGAATGTCTTCTCGCAACAGGGCCGGCGCTAGGAGATTTCGTAACAATATTATAATTACCCTCAGTAATGAGAAATATTTTAACATTACGGGGCTTCCCTTTCGTGTGAATATGCTTATAAAACACGACTGAACCGAACAACTAACCGAGTTGAGGGCCTACAATTCGTCATTTATGGGTCACTTTATTCTATTTTCCCGTTTTATTAAGAAGTATTCATCTTTTCTTTCTTCTTCCAAACTATCATTGGAAACCTATGTTGTGGTTACTGCGATTATATGCCATCACTTTTTCATTCTTTCTCAAATTTTATCGTTGTATTGACAAATCATATCAACTTTCTTTGAAATATCATTGGACTATTAAAAAGTACTCAACAACTTTTTTTTGTCCAAGCTATCATTGGAAACCAATAATGTTGTGATTACAGCGATTATATGCCGTCATTGGTTTCACATTTTTACCAAATTTTTTTCGTACTATTGACGTACAAATCATATCAATTTTTTCAAACTATCATTGGAAACCAATGGTGTGATTACATCGATTACATACCATAATTTTTCCGTTTTTTCCTAATTTTTTTCGTACTATTGAGTAATCAACTCAACTTATTTTATGAAAAACCATTTGAAACTATCATGGGAAACCAATTTTCTAAATATATCGATTATATGACGTCCATTGTTTGGAATTTTAAATTTTTTCTAATAGTTCCTCTGAGTATTTTTTATCTATCACCTGTCATACAAATTCAACTCATCTTCTCTGAAAATCGTCTTCAAACTATCATTGGATAGCAGTGGTTTAATAATACATCGATTATGTGCCGTCAATTGTTTGGACTGTTCAATTTTTTCTAATAGTTCTCTAAGTATTTCTTATCAATCTTGTATCAATACAAATTCAACTCATCTTCTCTGAAAATCATCTTAAAAATAGCATTGGATACCAATGGTTTGGATACATCGATTATATGCCGTCAATTGTTTGGAATTTTTATTTTTTTCTAGTAGTTCCCCTTAGTATTTTTTATCTATCACCTATCAATACAAATTCAACTCATCTTTTCTGAAAGTCATCTCGAAACTATCATTGGATACCAATGGTGTGAATACGGCGATTCTATGCAGTCACTCGTTTCAACTTTTCCTTTGTTTTTAATAGTTCCTGTGAGTATTTCTATGTATCACCAATCAATTAAAATTCTACCCAACCCCTCTGAAAATCGTCTTGAAACTATTATTGGAAACCAATAGTGTGAATACAGCGATTCTATGCCATCAGTTGTTCAAAATCTCCAGTTTCTACATTACACGACTCTTACATATTTCATCGCTATCAACGATGCTAAGTGAACTTTACATGATTTTTCTATGGACGTAAGGTAATTCATTTTCGAATTGTACGCATTTCAAATTCGACTTGAAATTTTTCTCGGCTGTGATTTTCAGTTTCTGCGAACAGTAGATTGCACGCTTACTCGCTTACATCATGAGCTTCGTTGTTATTGATTATAATTATACTAGTCGTTTTCGAGTTGATGGCATTTCAGTTACCACATTCGACAAATTTTGATTGAATCAGTGGTTTCGGAGATATATCGTTTTATTTTCATTTTTCTAATATCCGATTTGAAATTTTGGTTAATATTTTCCGTACTATTGATATCAGAGAGAAAATTTATTGAGGTTTTTTATTGTTTTAACCTTGATGAACATAATTCTACTCCTGATGATTTTTGATTTTCCCATTCGTTCTCGACACATATCAACATTAAACAAAAATGAAAATTAATTTCGGATTTATCCAAATTCTCCTCATTTTTTAATTTTTTTAGAAAATGTTTCAACAGAAAGCTGTAGGGTATCATGAGACCTAGACGATGTTATTTTGTTTTTCGATTACGAGCAACGGCATGGTCTTCTAGAGAGTGTTTCAAAAAAACTGATGGGTGACACAAAAAAAACTTATAAAATCTAAATTAATTTTTTAAACTTCTTTTTCTTCAGATAAAAGTTGTAGCAGAAGGTTTGGAAATTTCATTGAGAGCGAAAAAAAAAATTCTGCCATCGAAACTTTAATAGCCATGGCAAAAATTAACAAAAAAGTCGGAAAATGCCGGAAAAACCATTTTTCAATTTTCTTTTTAAAAAGTCATGCCGGACAGATACACACAGACGGACAGGCAAAAAATCAAGTTGAGCTAAATCGGACTATTTTTTGACGCTGCTCATTTTTTTCAAATGAAATTTTTCGATATATCTCGTCAAATAAAAAAGTTGGGCCCGTTGCCCAGTAAAACGTGGGCGCTGATATACACCGATTGATACTCAATCGATATTCAATAAAAATTAAAAAAGAATCAAATTTAGTTTTGCTTTGGAATATTATCTTCTGAATTGAATTTTAAATTGACACAATTCTGAAATATATAGTTTTAGAAATATTTTTGTAAATATTCTTTATATAAATTTGTAGTTTCTTGTGAATAAATGACTGTTGATTGATTTGGTAGACCATACTGCCTTCTATATACGTGCAATTTTTTCAAATTTTCCAATGAAAGTTTCCGAGAAAAAAAAATGAAATATACCAACTCTCCACACTATAGAGAGGCGGAGGAAGCAAAAATAATTATGGTGAATTTTTTTTTAGATCTGGGTAACGTTCATCATTTTGTGCTTATATTTTCTCGTACTTTGTTAGTTTGATCAAATCAATCGATGATTTCAGAATCATTTTTTTTCTCTTATATTTTCTTCTCTTTTGTTTTTCAGTTGCTTTGTTCATTTGTTTATACAGTGCTCAAAATTATTATTGGGTTCCATTCCTAAAGAGCCGCCCTATTTTATACCAGAAAGCAGAGAAATCCAAAGTTCATCACTAAATACCTTTCCTTATAGTGGGAAGAGCCAAATTCAAGTTTCGTTTGAAATAGCCTTGACATCCAAAATATGACGTCTGATGGCAGCAGCTGCCATAAAAATAAAATAATAGCCTTATTCTTTATAATGGTAATTATATCTGGTGATCAGCAAGAGACCCCAGAGACCAACTCACTACACCTGGAGTAGGTATACGAAAACCGCTATATTACTATTCCTAATTAAATAGGTAGGTAAATTATAGTTAATCATTCGTAAAAAACCATATTCAATAGAAGTGAATTGTTTCTCGAAATGAATAATCAAACTTACCTCTGAAGATAATCGTATTCAGACTTCCAAAATTAAGAATGTGTAAACATCAATTTGTTATTAGTAGAAACACGTGTCGCGGTTTTGTGAACCCCTTGTACAGAACAAGTTGGAGGACATTTTCAAAATGTATTATCAGGGGTAATATAATAAGTGGTATGATTATTACTGATAATTTTTTGGAATATTAATGAATTGCAATCCCAAAGCTGAAAATACAACGAGTCCGCAGGACGAGTTGTATTTTCTTGCATTGGGATTGCCAATGAATTGATATTCCAAAAAATTATCAGTAATAATCATACCACGAATTATATTTAGGACGACAATATAACCCCTGTTTGAGCAAAAATTGTTGAATTGCCTGGTAATTGATTCTTTATTTCTGGCCGTATTCAAGGGAATACTCTTTTCCACTGCTTCATCTATGATACCAATCGCCATTTGTCTCCAACGATCGCTCATATTGATTAAGAAATATAACTAATCAAAACACATAGATTTGACGTTTATAATTTAAATCATTATTTTCACTTGACAGCTAGTAAAACAAAAACTAAGCAGGTTTATCACCGTGAAAATACAGCGACAAGCTATATTTTCACTGTAATTCGGATTCTATTGGCTGAATTTCAAAATTTGAAATAGACTGATTGGTTGTTAAGCAAGGAGATATATTGTCAGTGTAATTATTGTCGGTCCTTTTGTTTTAAATTCAAAATGTTAAACATGTATTCATTTCCTTAATTTTTGAAAATATTTTGAAAAACGGAAATGACGAGAAAATGCCTAGGAATAACTAACCCATGGTAGGTAATTTCGTGTGGAATGCGAAGACAGACTCATATACAGGGTGTTTTAATCGAAAAAAATCGCATAAACTTCAATTGAAGTTGACGAACAGCAAAGTAACATTTGAACTAATTTGTTGCGCACTGTATGAATATTCAAGTCAACAGTGAATATGCAATTGGTGGCTCAACTTAGTACAGAAAGTGAATGCTAAAGATCTGGGCATATTGCTAGACTCATCCTTAAATTTTATATCACATATTAAAAATATATAAGTGAATTCGGCTCTCAAAACCCTAGGCTTTATTACTCGAAACAGCCTCCACTTTTCTCCTGGAACATTAAAGAAACTTTATTTTACATTAGTTCGGCCAATTTCGGAATATGGATCTATAGTATGGTCTCCAAGGTATGCCGTTCATAACAATCTCATGGAAAAAGTTCAAAATAAATTTTTGAGAATTTATTCATATCGTAGGAATCAATACACAATGTTCCACACTAATGCAGACTTCCCCTCAGATCTCAATCTATGGAGTCTTAGTGACCGCAGAAAAATGTTGGATCAGATGTTTCTCTCTAAACTGGTCAATGGGAGTGTTGATTGTCCACGATTACTGAGCCAGTTGAATCTGAATACTTTATCAATAACACGTAATCCTGCTCTGTTCCGAATTCCATTCCACACAACTGATTATGGAATGAACAGTCCTTTAGCCAGATTACAAAGATTATATAATGACATACAAGATAGGTTGACATATTTTTCCATACACGTGCATTTTGTAATTTACTATGTACATAACTTGTGTTTGTTGTGTGTTTTGTTTTATTCTATGTTACCATTTTTCCATGTTCACATATGTATTGTAATGACTATTTGACAAAATTGGAGTTATCCGTTGAAATAAATAAATGAATGTTTTTCAGACGATAACATGCTATTTTAGTCTCTTATGAGCCATCCCACCAAATATCTTTCATATCTTTCACGAAACAACTCGATAGCATATGTTCCATTCAGGCAACGGCACATTGTTGTAGGAAATAATTCAGCAATGTGTAGGATACTTTGGGATCATTGCATTGACAGAAAAACAAAATGCGTTGTTCCACATAGAAAAATCATATCATTAACTCTCACGGAAAAATACAACACCTGTAGATTTGCAACTAATTTCAAAGTCTGGTCCGGTCTGTTCATATTATTTTCAATTGGAACTTTTTGCATTATTGATATATCGAGCAATCACCCACTGTTGGGGCACCCATATCAATATATATATATATATATATATATATATATATATATATATATATATATATATATGAAGGGAGAGAGAGTGAAAATTAAATCATATTATTATTAGATATATTTTATTTCTATTCAAAGAATACATTGTGTTGTCTAAAGTCAATTATATCATTAAATATTTGGAAAACACCTCATCCAGACCGACATAATATATTATACAAGTTGTACAAAAAATCATAACACAAGATTTCTAAGCATATATCATACTTCTCGGAAGTAAAACTATAAATTTGCATCTATACAAACAATATTTCCAAAAGATCGTTTCTGGACCAAGTGCTGTAATAATATATAATACATCTGCGAAAGGCTTATTTTTATAATTACAACTAACAATCGCAGCACTTTTATTCTATATTTAGAATTGTTAATCGGTTTTTATTAAAATGAATTCTAAATATATTGACAGTATTTTTTTAATCCTTTGCGGACAATATCAAGTATCAAATACATCACTTTTGGATGAGTAGGTATGGAATGTTTGAGACATAACTTGATGTATATGGTGTAACGATATTTATATACAGGGTGGGTAGAAAAATTAAATTGCCTTTTTCAGCCAATAAATGTATATCAGCATCTTCCATAATATATGAGGATGAATAATTGATATATTAACAATAAAAGTTATGAATGAGATAATAAACAACTTTTTAGAGAGTCAGGTGTTGATATAATGACAATGGTAGTTATGAACGACAGAATGCAGTTTTTTATGATTCAGAGAGTTGCCAGGTAGGTACTCTCCCGAATATTTTTGTGAAGAGTGCAAAATCGTGTGATGCTCATCAAAAGATACAATGGAATAACACAGTGTCCATTGGTTGGAAAAGGCTACTGAGAAATTTTTACCACCTGATAAATATTTAAATATATTTTTCTTTATATACTAAAGGCTTCTTAGGCGAACATCCAGTCCAAATGCACTGGAATCAGTACGATCTGCGTTACATATATTTTGCAAATACTTAAAACTAGTTAGAACTATATTAATAATCTATTTCCAAATATAATTAGGTTGTAGTATATTTTAAAAAACTGGCATGAGCCTTACGAGCTATAATGCAGGTTACTGCGTTTATATGGTTTGGGCGAAATCCCATTAGGAAGAAGCAAGATATCATCAATAATCTATAAGTATATTAGAATTCACTTCACGTTTTACAAATAACTAGAGCTTTTTAGAAACTGGATTTTCTTTGGTAGCCCAATCTAACAAAGAAAATACTTTTTTACAGAGTATCTTGTTTTTGTACAACTCATTCAGAAAACTGGCCCAAGTACGAATGACATGAATGAATATGGATGTTCTGCAAAGTTGATGTAAAAAAATATAAAGATAAAAAACTCAAGTCGAAATGTATACTAAATCTAGAATATTTTATAAGGTATACCATTTTATAGAAAATATCATTTGATCCAAAGATTCATCAAAAAATTGTCGTAAATGATTTCCAATATTTTCGAAATATTTATTCGTACTCGAACCAAATTCACGATTATCATAAAAATATCTACCACTATATCTAAAATTTCCAAGTGCCAAATTCAAATGGGTATATCGTCGACTAGGAATACTATGTTAAAAAAATCTATCTACAACTTTTTACAAAATTTTGAAAATATGAACATTGAATTCATTCAATTCATTATAAAAATTCAGAATGACAAAAAATCAATCCATTGTGATTTTTCTTTGAAAGTTTGTTAGAAAAAACCTTCACACTAGTCAAACACAACAAAAATGCCAACAAACTTTAAAAAAAAATTGAAATAGTTGGTAGTACAATATCTACATAGAAATAGTTTTGGTAAATACAAAAATTGTAAATAAGGACAGGACATAATATCTTAACTGAATTGGTATTGGAACTTTGAGCAACACTGATTGAAAATTATTAACAAAAATTTACAATTGAATATTTGATAATATAAAATATATTCGTACCTAGATGCACCAAATAATTGACATATTGCTGATTTGTTATACACTCCACAGATAATAATGAAAAAATGATGTTTAACAAATCAAAATAAGCCATGCTTCGAGAAGAGAAAGGGATGCGTAAATAGTTAAAGATTCACACTTCGGTTTAATTAAAAAGTTTATCATTTGAGGCATATAAAATGATAAAATATCTCGAACTGAAAATAAATTGCCTTCAACAACTACAACATACGATTTTGAGAAATTTGCCTTTCAATTCGACAATATTTTATTTTTTCATTTATGAGAAGATAGCCCAATAAGCATGGGAAACATTCCTCAGTATTTCATAAATTGTGTGATATACCTCAATTTCAAATACATGATACAACAAAAATGCTTGCCGATCATTCAAAACCCATTTTGTTAATGTCAAGATTTATGGTGAATGAAAAACCAATGTGAATCTGAAACGTATTACAAATAGAGTTTGTACTTTGAGACAATTAATGCAATAAAATATAATTGGATCAGCATTTCGTTCGCTAAACTTGGACATATAATATCATGTTTTTTTTTTCAGTCTTATATACATTACTAGATGCCTCAATTGAAGAAACAAAGCGAACCAATTTGGGACATGCCTCACTTCATAACAATTCATGTCTCTGCTGTTCTGGGATTAAAAAAATAAGTTATTTGTTGTGAAGTGAGGAGAGTTGGATATAAAATATGGAGATATTTCATAACAAATTTATATATAGTCTAGTAAATGTTATCTCAAAAAATGTCTAACATTCGAATAAAATGATTTTTTGCCAAGGTCGGTGGAAATCAATTCAGACGACTTTTTATAATTACTGTTAGACGATAATCAATTCACCAGACTAATACAGATGGAACAACTTTATAGCTAAAGAATATCATACAGTCTAATCACAATGTTTTGCTAAATTATAACAATCTATCTTTATACGGACATTCTTATCTAACACATCCATAAGAAGCACTTATTAATCATGAGAATACTCAAATAAGTCTATCGAGACATGTCTAATACATTGCCCTATACATGCTATACACTATTTCGCACCTTCTAAATTTTGAATTATCCTTCCTAATTCTACTGTTTTCATTATGTGAACAAGGAAAAACCCTATCTGTTTGCTACCTTATTTCCAACTTGCAAGGAAGTTTAACTGTAGTTGAAAATATTGGAAAATGTTGCAGCTTTGAAGACAACTGAATACGATAAGAGAATATGTCTATAACGACTTCAAAAAAATTGTTTTACCAGTCTTGTAACCTATTGTGACTCTTGAGAAGTTTGGAGATTGAAAGTTCCGAATGGTCGCTTATTTCGCACTGCGCATAGATGTCATTCCTTAGAAACAAAGCTATAGGTTGGGAGAGCTGTGAGTTATTTGATTATGCCATACCCGCAGAATATTCAAATGGGTTGAAATATTATTTTTATTCAAGCGTTGGGTTCAAACTGGAGTGGAATATATAGTTCTGTTACATTCACACAAATTACAAACATTCATGTATTGGAGATAATAATAAAAATTGGTTCATTTACAAGAATAATCAGTTTTACAGTAGTGCAAAATATCAAAAATTGCCAAGCGAGCATCACTCTTTTTTGATAGCACTTTCGAATAAAAAAATAAAAATCGACGTTGTGGAGTTGCCTCCTGATTCAAGATGGTTATTCTATTTTATTTGAAATAGGGATACACGGCACAATTCAGTGGTTTGAAGGGGTCAGAAATTTGACGTCATCTACGACAATAGTGATGAAGAAAGATAAAAAGGGATTCGTTCAGTTTTTGAGGAAAATAACCTCAATACTTAATACGAATTTTAGACCAAATCACACACATTTCAGTTTTCTTCTGAAATTTCATTTTTAACATAATTTTTCTTGGAAGACATAATGGGAAGGAGTATATTGTGAACTTTAACATTGAAGTATAACTATTTCTGTATTGTAAAATACTGATTATACTATGCGTCCAATTATTCACCTCGTGGACAAAAATTAAATTTTTTGAAGCTATGACATTCAATAGTAAATCTCTGATAACTAACTACTGTAACAGTAAAATGAAACTCGTAGTATATTTAGGATTTTTTAAGATGAACACTAGAGGTTTGAAACATACACCTAGCTGTTAAAACTTTCCAGAAATTTGAAGCTGAAAGTGGAATACCAAAAAAAAAAGTGAGGATTGGTCAAACATAGATATTTTCGAAGTTTTCGTTAGGAATTAAAAAACTATAATCATTTGTTTCTCATAGATGATGTTATATGGTGGTAAATTTAGAAAAAAATAACCCCAACACTGCTTTTTGCATAGAAAGGGCCAAATGTGTTGATTGAATGTTTCATGCAATGTTCTATGAAAATATACAGAGTGCCATTTGACAAACATTGAAACTATCAGCTTCAATGAACTATACTTTTATCCAAACATCAAATTTGTAACCCTTATTCAAACAGGAGAATGAAGTCGAGTACAAAGATTTCATTGTCATCCGGTATAATACAATTTGCTCTGTCACTATTTTAATTAGTTGCTTCTGGCAACTATAAAGTTCTTGGGTGGTTCCAACACTTCATATGAACTTAATCCGCTACTAAATGATTGTTCCTCTATATTCTTCACAATCTCCACCAGAGTTTGATGTTTACAAAGGGATAAGCGGTACACAACACCATTAGACCATATCAGTTGGGTTAGGATTAGTTTGGACTTTGAATGAGTTAGGAGTTCATGAAAGTTATACTTTGGAAAGGAAGTATACACATAGACCGATAATAGTATGTAAACAGTCGTTGTTTAACATCTATATTATTTTTGAATAGATACTGTATCTATATCGAACACTATTAAAAATTGAACATGGCAATGGTTTGAAACGGAGAACAACAACTATTGATGAATCTACTTCCTGGTTGGGTTTGTGAACTTGTTTGTTTCCGAATTGGTTTTGATTCTTTGGTATAACAATTGAATGAAATGTATAACTGAAAATTCATTGATTCTCTGAGTTTTTTTTGAGTTGACCTACATTTTGGATTTTGGCCACTCTAACTATCAATGCCATTACTTTTATAGTATTTCCGTGTTCTATGAAACTTATGGTTGGTTATGTATTGATACTATGAATTCCCAATAGTAGGTATTGTTTATCTTTGAAACTGGAACCTACGAATATTGCCGAAATTAAACTCAGTGGGTGTCGAAACTGACGGTTAACGTGTTAGAGTTGAATTAAACTGTCACATGATGAAAATTCATATTTAATAAAAAATACTATACTTGAAAGTATTTTTTGTTAACGTGCAATGTCAACCGCACATCAGTTCTGAATATATTTCACCAAGTTTGTACAGTACTATAATATGTATAACAGCCGAGTTGCCTACGGAAAACTAGAGAAAATTATCCGTTTGAATTCAATTTTCGAGTTGTTCCGTTGGACTACACTGCATTGGAAAATTTTTAGGACATTATTTCGTATGCTGAATCTCTGAACGAGGAGCTCATTCTCGGTTCAGAACTAAGAGGTATGTATGCATATATTCCATAATTTTCTTGCACCAAAAGATGATCGATATATGCTCATATTTTTGGTAACCAGGTCCTCCTCACACCTTATACCGCCTTTTCTGATACTGATCATGGCAATGATTGTCGCTTTTCATGAAAAACTAGATTTAATTTACCACAGAGTTTGATCCTAAAAAAAACGTCACTACATTCGAAGTCGATATTTTACCATGGGAAATGAGAATGTTAACGGCAAAAGTATCAGGGAATGCCCGAGCAACAAGCCTCTCAGAAGTGAATTAAAAGGCCTTCGAAGAAAATCTGCGCGTTACTGACTGTCAGTGGCTTATCTTTTTTATGTCTCTTACGAACCCAGGGGTATTATTTAAATGAGTCGTTGAATATTTAATGTGTGTAGAGGGTACCTGACGGACAAGTTCATTTTCTGGTGCATGAGAGAAAGTGTGAATAAAAACCTTCTTTTGAACTTTGTCAAGTTACGAAGAGATGAATATATTAGCTTCATGCTCAGCGAATAACCACACATTAATAATCATATATCGATTTGATAGGAAGTAACTAATCTTATCTATACAACCCGACAGGAATGCATTATTTTACCGTTGATCATTCATTCTATATCAGATTTAATCGAAAAAAACAATGATAATTGGGGAAATGTGAAACCGGATCTCAGACTTTTGCAAAATTTACACAATGCCGACAAATCCCAACTTCACCAGTAATATGGTTTTCCAAGAGCAGCAAAAGAACAAAAATTTCCTTGCAAGTTTCTCTTTCAACGGCTCACGCGACAATTCTTCTGATTAAAAAAAAGCCTTGAGAGCCGCGCGACCAGAGCCTACGCGTCACTGTAGAGCGGCTCGTAGGGCGGCTAAGCCCTGTAGATGTAGGAGGCAGTGTTGGGGGGCGTCGGCGACGGAGACGAGGAGGGCGGCGAAGGGGAGCTCGAGGATCCGCTGCTGGTGGGCAGGGCGCTGTGGCCCGACTTGGGCGGTCGCGGCGGCCTGCCCAGGCTCCTAGGGGGCACTGCCGCCGTCACTCCGCCCTCCTCGCTGTTTTCTCAGAGGTACACCTTCTTGACACTGCGCGTGGTTGCGAAGCCGTCGCCGCCTCGCCGGTAGTTGTCGCCCTGCAACAACTGAAGAACGTAACGAGGGTTAGATATCACGATATGATCCTTCCAATATAGGACTTATCATTGTTTAAAACATGCTGGTACAGAGGGTGGATACAGAGAGGAAGCGGAGGACACGCAGGCTCTCCAGACTTTCGATTTTGACAGTTGTACTCTTGCATCATATATACCAACGAAAGCACAACCCCTAAATGCTCCTGGGACTCCTCAAGAAGAACAATAGTCCGAAAACCCGTCAAAAAACTAATATCGTAAAGGCTCATGTTCCATTATGATGTAGTATCGTGGATGTGCATGAGTCGGCACCCACTTGCAAGATAGGTAGTGGTACGCCTGGGCCAGTTTGAAGTATGTCAAACTGAACTAGTTTAGAAAAAATTGGAAAAATTGGACAGATAGTATAGTTATAGAAAGCATCATGTTAGCACGTCACTGATAAGTGATATTGATTAGGTTCGAACGAGTTTTGTTATAGTTGAACATTTGTTTATTGCTCAATTATATGATATATAACAACAAAATAATTGTACATGGAGCCATTCAATTAATTGTAGGCTCAGGAGTTGAATATTGAGAAGATTATAAAAATTATAATGAAAAGTTTATTTCCCAAGAAATATAATACATCTTTATGAGGGGGAATTCAACTCGAATAAACAAATATCAACAAGGAAACAATTGCAACTTATAGTGAATACCATTTAAAAACTGTTGTACGTCATCGATGATGGCATGAAATGATCGCACTGGTACTAATCCATTGTTGGAAATGGATCGGAACGTTTATACTGAATTTCAAAGTTGGCTCCTCTGTTATTCTTTGGCATTTAGTTGACAGAAATCTCGATGTTGCCGCAATTTGTTTGAAGTCTGTTGATAATTGTCATTTGAATTTAAAGTGACAGTTCTGTTTTTTTTTGTAGTTCAAAGTAGATAATTGTTATTAAAAACTTCTATAGAAAGTATGGCTCTCCGTAAAAATGGCAAAAGAGTTAAAAACTATCGCTGCCAAAAGTTGGTGACATCTTCAATCAGTTATTTCAAAAGACAGGGGAATAATAATGTCCTTTCGCTTCATATATATATATATATATATATATATATATATATATATATATATATATATATATATATATATGTGTTCGGATAGGTTTCCGCGGTCAGTTGTATGTTCTTGTTGAGTTCGGGTTGAACCCTGCCTAGAGTTTTGTTCTCGACGTTTCGGCTCCGATTTTGGAGCCATTTTCAAGAGTGAATGTGACTTCACGCTGAGGTCTTAATCTGCCTACTCCTCAGGTGTTGTCACAGGGGGCAAGGGTTTGTGACTTGACGCCGGGGTCTCAATCTGCCTACTCCCCAGGTCTCGTCACGAGTTCTTTCTAAGGTCTCAATCTGCCTACTCCTTAGATCGAACTGTTCGTCACAGGAAAAAGATTTGTGACTCAACGACATATATATATATATATATATATATATATATATATATATATATATATATATATATATATATATATATATATATAAAATAAGTAAATTATGATATAACTCCGTACATAACTGATATGGTCCATTTTGGTGAAGTGTGTTAGGATTTTAATCAAGGGATAAGATGACGACTACTTTCAAGTGGTCAAAAAACAAAGGATTTATTTGAATCCGACGGCGAGTCGGGGTCTGTTCTCCAGAAGCAATTTCATTCAAGTCGAAAAAATTCTCACTCTTTAATCACATGGAATATTTGCAGTAGCATCATCATGTTGTACAGATATCTGACAGATGTATAAATCGTTCATGCGGCCATAGATTAGCCACGGGGTATAGAGGAACTAACTTATTTTCTGCTACTAATGATCAATCAGTTCATCATTGGCTCAAGATATTCATTCAATAGAAAATAACAGTCATTTATATTCGGTAACAATAATGGATCGGAACTTACCGTAACCATCAACTTTATGAAATGTTTTCTACTCTACTGAAACCGATTAAATAGAATCCATATTTTCCTCGTTTTCTCACAATTTATTGTCGACTTGAATAATTGATAGTCAAAACAATGGAAAAGTAAACAGTATTTCGTTTTAGAAACTAGATATTAAATGTATAGGCGTAGTTGGAAATTTCGACATTTAATTTTTTTCATCACCAATCTTGAAAAACCACCTTATATATCAGAAAAAACTAAATCTTTGTGAAAAATTAGACAGCAAGTTATGGATTTCATAAAACTATTATAAAATAATCTTATATATATCTGTACCTCGGAGGGATACAACACTATGTCCATTTGTGTCCATATTGACTTTATTACAGAGTTAAAATCAGCTTTTCTCATATTTCTTAGAGGAATAGAGCACTATGTCCGAAACCGGGTAGAACCGGATATAGCATGTTTTAAAACAACACCAAGTCCACTTGCATTTAGAGGGATAGAACACCATGTGGACTTGGTGTTTTATCCTTCTGAAAGTTATGGAAATGGACATAGTGTTGTATCCCTCCGAGGTACAGATATATATATATATATATATATATATATATATATATATATATATATATGGCTCTCCGTAAAAATGGCAAAAGAGTTAAAAACTATCGCTGCCAAAAGTTGGTGACATCTCCAATTAGTTATTTCAAAAGACAGGTGAATTATAATGTCCTTTCGCTTCATATATATATATATATATATATATATATATATATATATATATATATATATATATATATATATATATATATATATATATATATATATATATATATATATATATATATATATATAATATCGATTCCTTTAAAATAAAAGTAAAAGATAAATTTAACGTAAGTAATCAAATAACACTTTATGTTATACAATAACATCTCCTATAACAATCCTGAAGAAGATATTGTATTGTGAATCACTTGCAGCCATTTTGAAAACTTTGTAGTGAAAATCACACAATAAAGTATTATTAAATCAAGTTAAATTACGCTACGCTCTTGACATTTCATCATTGCAAGGTACTAACAAAACAGTGTTGTATGAAACTTTATTTTATCCCACTTCCGGTTAATATTCTGAGAAATGAATAAATAAAACACCGGATTGACTCATGCTTAGAACTGAGCAAGATGCATATATTCCTGGTGCGATCTCCGATTCGATATTGTTTCGTCAAAATCTCTACACACGATCAATTATATCCAGATAATTTACTGCGATTTCCCGTAGATGGTGCAAGAATCGAATTCTGTCATCTTTTGACATTTGCATTCCAATTTATTCGAATTGTGCTAGAATTTTTCCATATTTTCACTGCTCTTTTCAACCAGCTATTTGTCGTTTCCAGTTCAATTATCTACCGGGGTTTCAGTTATTAGTCGTTTACCTACCGTTTCCTTTGAATAGTGTTTCATAACGGATATCGAACGCTGTTGTATTATTTGTGGACAAAATAATCAATCATCTATTCATCTATATCAAGTTTGGATGATTACTACAAAACATTCAATACAAGTACTCAGGTTGAACTGGTCAGTATAACGCAAGATTATTTTGACGCTGATGGAAACAAAGTTCATCTTGCTCAGCGTTAACTTTGGTAGAGGTTATATTTGTGTTATTTGCTGATTGATTTTCAGAATTCCCTAGTCTAACATATTTATTCCAAGTTTCAGCATGAGTGACAATGTTGTTACATGCCCAGTAATAGGATGCATTGAGAAAAATTAAAAATCATGGAATAAAAGTTTTTTCGGGGGAGTGTTTTCAAATGCGTTTTTCTTGTATAGCGCCGTAATAGCCAATTTATCTCGAATTGAATACTAGAATGCTCACTAAACGCTATATTGATGTACTATTTTCCCATCTCTGTGGTCCAACTCCACTAGCTCTCACGTCGATACCGATTTTTCGAAGAATCTTATCAAATTATCCAGCCCCAGTACGAATTTCTATGAATTTTGATATTAATTTCCCATGATATATTTCGAAGATATGAAGCAAATGCATCTATCTGTATTCACTTCTAAGCAGAAACAGACAAATATAAAAAATTTTAGGAATTCTTAGGTAAAGACCTCTTGCAATTTTTGACAGAACTCGTGTATCTTCATCCTTTATTTCGTAGAGTGTTGAAAGAATAAAGTAATACTCTGCCTCTGCACGAGTTCTTTCAAAAGAATTCGATAATAGAAATGTCTCCAGAATTCATAATGTCATGTGTTTAGAGTCTCCGCTTTGCGCCATCTGTAAACAAATTTCAGGAATGTGAATTTCCCTGGATGTCATTATCAAGTGAGCCGTAAGGTCTAACGTTTTAGACGAAAATATTAACATTGCACTGGTATAGAAGTCATTTCACCAGGAATATATGCATATTGGAACTGAGCAATACATTATCCGTATATCGAACGCTTTTCGGACTCGCGTCTATATGAACGCTGTGTCCTAAAACTCCAATCATAAGTATTCTCGCCCATTTACCTGATGAGAACGCAGCGTCCCGAAGTTATCTCGACCCCTGTAATTGTCTCGGCCATTGTAACCCGCATCGGTTTGGAACTGGAACAGGGTTTCCGCATTGTTCTGGTGGGGGCCTTTGCGGAGCGTGTTTTTGGGGGAGTGGAGCTTCGGTGGAGGTTGAGGGACCAGCACTGGCTCTGCGTATGTCACCTCTTCTTGTGGAAGTAGCTTGGGTTCGGCCGCTATCCTACTGAAAAAAAATTGATTCATGCTTCTGGAAAAGGGGATATGATAGACTGCGTAATCGGTGATGAGATGATTTGAATAAAAAATCTTCGTTAATGAAATTATCGGGAGTACTTACACAAGTGCTTCAAAATTACCGATAATTTTCCATGAAAGCATGTTGTCTAAAAACTGCATGAGTTTATTTTCATATTTTGTCGAAAGAGCCCGACTCCGAAAGAGGAGGGCTCTTCTAGCAAAATATGAAAATAACCGAATGCAGTTTTTTGCTGACAACATGCTTGAATGGAAAATTATCAGGTTTATTTTGATGCACGAGTGCAATTCGGTAGAATATTTCCGGAGTTGAAACAACGACGTTTAAAATTCAGTATTTATGCCTGTCAAGATGACAAATATACATTTTTACAATCGTTACTATAGATACACGGACCGAGCGGGTATTTTTCGATACCTACCGGGTATGTATTCACCAGCCTGAAAATGTCCCGCCGGGAATTCATCAAAGGTAATACCACGAGTCCTTCAAATTTAATCGATAAATTTTCATTTTCCACAAAAACTTTTTTATTTGGCAAAAGTATGAGAACAAACCGATTGATAAAATCAAGAGTCCGTAGGACGAGTGATTTTATCTAATTCGGTTTGTTTGAATGCTTTTGCCTCAAAATAAAAAAGTTTGAGTGTTTCCAAAATGAAAATTCATCTTATTAAATTTGAAGAACGAGTTGTATTTGGAGCGATAATTTTTTGAACAAATAGAAGGAAGAACAATTTAATTGATCAGTATTTCATTGACATAAGAAGGGAAGGAGAATAGGTGAAAATTTTACAAATTTGAAATGTCAAACAACGATGTATGCTCTCTACTATCCAGAAGAGATATGATGCTTACGCAGTGAATAATATGATAATGCTTGCCGACGATACCAAGAGATGGCGTCACACCTCTCATTGTACTAGGGTCACTGGATCTAGTAAGCTTCGCTTACTCGGGTACGGACATTGGGTGGAGCTAATCGGAACGATTACCCAAAAATTGACCAATGGCATTGCACTGTAATTTGTTTAAACAAATTAGAAAAGAAGAAGACAAACTGTCATTTTTCAAATTGACGTGAAATTGACATTTTGATGCTCGATTCAAAATGTAAACAATAACAAGGGTTCTCGACTAAAATTTTGGGTGTTTCCTATGGATATTTGACTAATTTTAATTTCCTTTTAGGGCTACCTACGCTATTTCAATCAAGTTACTGGGATTAACAGCAGATCTATACAACAGTTTCAAGTAAGATGAAATGGTCATCTTTCTGAATAATAATTATTCATATGGAATAGTAATGTTGAACTTCTTATAGTGAATGCTCACTTCGTAAATTTGTGTATTTGGTGATTCTTCCTCAGAATTTCCCATTTGAAGAAATAACTTCTACCCAAGTCCCAAGTAAACATCAAAAAATGTCCACTTAATTCAAGATGAAGTTTGTTTTCATTCGCGTTCTATACAAAACTATATTCGGTAATAATCTAGTAAAAAATAGTAAATAACTCACCACTACGAATGGAAAATAGTTGGTGACTCTTGCCATTGTTTTTACAGTTTTTAACTGAACAAATTTTAATTTCAAAATTTTGAATTTCAAATCAGAATGAAGAATATTGTGTAAGTTGAACTCTGTTAAACTTCAAACTCAACAAGCATACACGAAAGGCGAGTTCTGAAATTCAACAGTAACTTCCGTCAGTTCTATCACCGATGCCTTTCTCTCTGTTTGTCGTTCGTCACAAACAGAGAGAGAGGCATCAGTGACAGAACTGAGGCCAGATTCTATTTCACGAATTCGATTATCGAATTGTTTAGAATATGCATATATTTTCAGTACAGCGTCTGATACAGTCACAGTCTGAGCTACTCGACAATCGAGTTCGTGAAATAGAATCTTGCCTCTGATGGAATTTACTGTTGAATTTCAGAACTCGCCTGAACTCAAACACTTCTTCTCATATTCTCCGAATTCGTATTAACAAATTATCCTATATTGCGATTGGCCAATTTTTGGGTATCTTCTGGGATTGGCCAATTTACAACAATTTTCGCCAGGGCCTCGCCCATTGTCCGTACCCGAGTCAGCGAAGCTTACTAGATCCAGTGACCCTGCATTGTACAAGGTTGATGATTTAATATTTCTTATGAAATGAAAATCGCGCCAGAAGGAACATAAAATCATTCGTTATGTCGTTGTATCAAAACCTTCATACAACGGTTTCTTCTCATACAACAAAAAATGAATTTTATGTAATAAAAACTAATTGTACGCCATCTTCATTTGAGTTAAGGAAACCTTAAATATTTGAATCGGTCGTTCGCTATATCTGTCATAAAGTTGGGGTTATGAGCTATTTACGTATTTGAGTGTCCATTGAAATGTGTTATGTTATTATTATGCTGAAAAAGTGAAAAGTGAATGACTATTAATAATAAGGTAACTCTTCATTCATGAAAATTTATATAAATATGAGCCAGTTCAATAGAATCGACGCGGTAAACCGTATAGTTTTGACAGTTCAAAGGTAAACAACTTTTTATCGAAAGGACCAGGCAGTTTCATCAGTATAATACCCAATGATTGCCTAGAATAACCATAGAATAACCCGCTACTATTGATTGGCATGCCAAAAACGTCACATTTTGACAAGTGAAAAAAATAATCGCTGTAATTGATCGAAAATGTCCCGCTTCATATGGGATTTTTTTATATGATGGAAATATTCGGGAGTAATTACACAAGTGCTTCAAAATTACCTATAATTTTCTATGAAAGCATGTTGTCTTAATATGATAATATGAAAATAACCGAATGCAGTTTTTCTACTGACAACATGCTTCAATGGAAAATTATCAGGTTTATTTTGATGCACGAGTGCAATTCGGTAGAATATTTCCGGAGTTGAAACAACGACGTTTAAAATTCAGTATTTATGCCTGTCAAGATGACAAATGTACATTTTAACAATCGTTACTATAGATACACGGACCAAGCGGGTATTTTTCGATACCTACCGGGTATTTACCAGTCCGAAAATGTCCCGCCGGGAATTTATCGCTGTAATTGATCGAAAATGTCCCGCTTCATATGGGATTTTTAACATACGATGGAAATATATCGCTGTAAGTGATCGAAAATGTCCCGCTTCATATGAGATTTTTAACATACGATGGAAATATTCGGATAAATCGGTGTCATTCGGTTGCGAAAAAGGAGAATTCCAATATAGATATAATCTCTATTCGATTCATTGAAAATAATTATCAACTTTGCTGAAACTAATTTGACAGAAAGAGGAGGTCTTTTTTCTTATTATGACGGATCTGTATCTACATATTTACGCCCCAAATGACCTTGAATATTTTTCAGACAATTTATTATCTAAAACGTATAGCTAGATTGAAATAAAAAATTTCAGTTAATGTGGCATATATTTCAAGCTTTACCCTAAAGACTTGTCGACTATGTTTATAGTATATTGAAATATAAGTGGATATTGAAGTCTTTGAAACATGTGCGATTTTATGATATTGCTCCAATGTTGAGAGGGGGCCGGAATCATGGCGTTGAAAATGCTGTCAAGTTTGACGGAGGTTGTAAACTCGTCTAAACCCTCTTTCCCCCAAGTATCACTTTTCTCTTGACGACACTGGCTATTTGCAATAACCGTCTCAGGAAGTTTTTTTGTGGCTTACCTGTTCATATTCTGGCGTTGTTCAAAGTATTCATATTCAGTATCTGGATAGGGTAGGTTATCATCTTCATCTTTATGACATTTTCGACCACACAGATAACCAGCGAAAAATCCTACAACTAGGGCCGAAACTGATCCTGCCACAACAGCCATGATCAGTGTTTCAACAGAGTACTGATTAGGAAGTGTTTCTGCAGCTTTCACCGCCGGCCCTGAAATAGAAAAACACTGATGAATCCAATGCACTGGAATTTTATCAACTGGAATAATTTATTTTAATTTCAAAAATATCTGGTGAAATAAAAAAAACGCGTTTGTTTATAAAATTATTAATAATAGCAGAATTTTGTATACTTTTCCCGTTCGATTTCGAAATAAGATCCTTTATTTTTTGTGAAAGTCCCCACGTCTTTTATTATGAGAATATTAAATGAGTGGAGTGTTTGATATTTACCAAGTTTTTCCGATCATGGAAATAATATAACAAAAATACCTCCGAACCATGTATTTGGAATATTTCCGAGTTGTTTCACGAATGATCATTTTCATCATTTATAGAAACTTCCAATATTACCAACTGATTCAAACTTGACTTGCTAAGCAGTTATTCAAATCAAATCATCTTTCGAACAATCTGTTCAGGCCAGTCTCAAATTACCTACACAGTAGGTTTCGGCTGGCACCTGTCAGAAAACAACTACTCCCCTGGCTAATACCACGAAGGGCATTGAATAATATCCGACCAGGTGCCAGTGCAGGTTTCTTCACAGAAGTAAATCCTGCATTTGCTTTCGTCGATACAAATGAAGGAATTGATTTCCAATTATAGGGACGGACACACTTGCAGACCGGTTTCGGGCTATTTGGCCACTCGTCAGTGCAAGGCAGTGCCATCATCAACATAAAGTCGATGATTTCCCATAGTTAAAAATCAAACTCCTTCACGAGTATCAAGCCCCGTCCAAAGCTGATGCGCACAACGAAGTTATTACGCCATCTACCAATGGACGAGGTATTCCAAAAGCAAACCGAATTCGCCCATTCCTCCTGCGAGGAAAATGTAAAAACACTTGACCTAGTCAGTGGGCATACTTGAAGACTGGCGTTAAATCAAATCATCTTTCGAACAATCTGTTCAGGCCAGTCTCAAATTACCTACACTCGACTTTATGTTGATGATGACACTGCCTTGCACTGACGAGTGGCCAAATAGCCCGAAACCGGTCTGCAAGTGTGTCCGTCCCTATAATTGGAAATCAATTCCTTCATTTGTATCGACGAAAGCAAATGCAGGATTTACTTCTGTGAAGAAACCTGCACTGGCACCTGGTCGGATATAAATCAATGCCCTTCGTGGTACTAGCCAGGGGAGTAGTTGTTTTCTGACAGGTGCCAGCCGAAACCTACTGTGTAGGTAATTTGAGACTGGCCTGAACAGATTGTTCGAAAGATGATTTGATTTAACGCCAGTCTTCAAGTATGCCCACTGACTATGTCAAGTGTTTTTAGTTATTCAAATATTTCATTTGAAAATTGGCTAAATATTGGTGTGAAACATTTCGAATTTTTGTGTTCTATCATGTAGCTCTTATTTAGTTCGAACTTCCATCAATAAATTGTACAACTCTACTGAAACCTGATAGTAAATCAAAGGTTCGAAATCAAATGATTGAGTTCTGATGAATCGAAATCCGGAGAGTTGCAGATGGAGTTGGAAAAAATTGCGATGAAATATCTGAGAAGTTTGAAAGTTGTACTAGAGCTGAAAAATCAGATTCATGAGACTGAATAAATATTGAAAAATGAAATTGAGGAAAAACTCGAGTGATGAAAACCAGATGAAGTGAAACAAATGAGGAGAAACCAAAGAAAAAAAGAAATGAAAGATTTCGAAACGAAGTTGCATCTTTTGATTGTAACATGTTTCAATAGAGTTGAATAATTTAGACAATGGAAGTTTGAAGTTCTACTATTCTTATCTAAATATTTTTGATATATGAATATCTCAGATTCATATTCCGAAATAATAACCTTTGGCATTCGAAATACTTAATGAAAAAAAGAATTTCCTTGTGGTACAAAATATTCTGCTTCTTTGACAAGTTTCTTGAATCGGTAGGCAATGATTAATATGCAATGTTATTAGAAAATAATAATACAATTTACTAAAAGAATAGGGAATATGCGTAAAATTCAAATTTGTCTCAAATATTTTCGTCTCGAATCTTCATTATTGTTATATTATAATTTGAAGGTAGTTTTTCAGTTAATGGTAAAATATTCAAATAATTCCTGTGGCGACTTCTAGTGAATCTAGAACGTAATGACTGAGTGTGTGGTGTGTTATCGAAGTACAATCAGACAATTCACCGATAATAGATATACATTCATGATCACAGCATATTTTGAAACAAATTTTGATGTTGCGTACGGAGATATCAAATGAGTGAGAGCTGCGGAGTGTACATTATGTTATATGATGCATTTGAGTCCCTAACATATATTGGTATTCATAAATGCGCACAGTTGAAATGTATATTATAAATCTATATTCCGATGTTTGTTAACAAGGTCAGGATGGTTTAAAACCGAATTTTCCACTGCTAAATTGCTAAAAGCAGAACTTACTTCTGACTAATTCACACCGAGCCTTATATACATATGGCACACTTATGTGAAAAAGCTGCTCACAACAATATGAACATGATGCAAATAAATACGAAAAAAACACTTTATCGGGTGTATTTCTAAAGTGTTTTTGCACTACGTTACCATACACTACCCAAGAACTTGTTTTAGCTTCTTTCATGATGTAAATAGCAATTGAAACTGAAACGCTTATAGTAAACAAACATGGCAAACGTCACATGAAATCATCTAAGGCGCGCACTAAATTGTCGCTTTTTCGAAAAATAATTCGAATATTGTCAAGCCTATTGATATTATTTTCTAGGGCATGAAGATGTGAAAGATTGGTTCATGATATAAAAAAATCATGCATATTCCCTATTCACTCAAAATCGTATATGTTTTGTCTCACTCACCACTGCTTTCGTATGGCTTATCTTGAATTATATTGATAACTTGTCCGTCAGGTTTGTCATTACTGGGCTGATGATCCGGATTGTATTTCGGTTGCGTTGAACTGAGTCCTCCGACTGAACCTTCTTTCCCTAGCTTCTGAGGAGGACAAGCCGCGTGTTCTCCTGTACTGACGCTTTGGAAGAAGTAGCTTTCCTCGCCCCACCTACCCAGACCCTTCGATCTACATTTGCCTTGCACCTTGTCCCAAGCACAATACGGATCTTGGAGGGCAACACACTCACTGTGAAAAAATTGTAAAACATATTCATTATGATCTCACTAGCTAGCGATGAAAATTCATGACTTGACAATGAATGTTTCAAAATCAAATAAGGTGAAAAAAACTTCCGGTGAACAGAAAATTCGAAGGACTGAATGCAAAAATCAGATTGCCTTTATTATCTTCAGGATCACACGAAAAGGACACCCTTGTAGCATGTAATGCATATTGAAGGCTAATTTAATATTCACAAAAAACATATACGAAATAAATAATGTCATATTCATCATGGATTTGAGCCAAAAATTATTGAAACACTAAGAACTTTCAGAATGACAAAGAAGGGGCGACCAAGTTTTTGTCAAGATGCCGAATAATTTTATTGGTATGAATATAAAATTCAGGTCATGTCAAAATTCTATTTCATTAATTTCAGGTCTGCTACTTCTCAAATAGTGAATATATCTTGAAATGAAATGAAACGCTCTTCGCGATACAACAGGAAGTCCTATTAAAAAAAAGATATGATATTCGGTTTGGAGAATGTCAAGTAATCAATATGAGGTTCATTGAAAAATGATCGAATAATATAAGTAGTACTTTTGACGCTTTGGAAATTCAATTTTCAAGACAACAACCAGTTGTGAACTTATTATCATCTATATCTTGGTAAGGATTGGAAACACCATAGGTTGCCGATGGTGAGAAGTGAAAGACTACACTATTTTATCTGAGTAAGACAAAAACCTAAGGACGCCTGTTTGATTTGTCCCTGATGTACGAAATTCAGATAATCGAAAAAGAAATTGAAAAAAAATGATAGCTAACTTGATGTAAATTTATATTCATTTCAGTTCTGATTATGAATAGAAAAACAAGACCCGATATTTCGAAACAAATGTCCGGCTTTGTCAAAAAAAAATGATTATGTTAGACATAGCATAGATAAGTAGATAGCACTTCGTTTCTTCCAGATGTTTATGAGCCCCCAAAAAATATTATTGTACTGTCAATTCGTTCTGTAGATGAGGATATAGAAACAACTGATTCACTTAGGGCTGGAACTTTACGACATGATTAACAGTCCGTTAAAATAATCGGTGCTGAGAATAGACACCACATACTTTCAATTGCTAGGGTGAAGGCACAGTCTAAGCACCAATTGTTTATCAGGTCGTAAAGTATCAACCCTCAACCGCTGTGATATAAATTTCTTCATATCGACTTGCAAATTGATTATACAATTTTGGATTGGGGCGTTTTTATGAAATTTGTTGACTACTGACAAACATATTCAAACCACATGTCCCTGCAAAAACAAGGTTCATACATAACAAGAATGCGATGACAAGAGTCGATTAGATAATACGATGTATGGACCTACCTGCAACTCGATATTTTGTTGCTGTCACACCTGTGTACCCTCAATGATTGTACTTCTGTATCCGAAACGACAATAAGGCGAGATTCCTCTTTGTCACCTTTTGCGCCTTTCATTATTTTGATACTTCGAACTGGAACATGGGCTGGAAATACTTGAATTTCCTCCACGACAACCGGCCTAACTCCATGCCTTGAATCTGCCGACAGACCATTTACTGCTTTTATGACTTTTCCATTATCTGAAATGCAGAATTGATGAGAATTTTCAATTTTGTTGGTTCTAGTTGGTCGATATTACCTGTTCCTATGAAAAGAACATCGTAAGTTTTACCACCAGGTACCTTTACTTGTGGATCAACTGCAATTTGGGTAAACCGATAACTGAAATGAATAAAAAAAATTAGTTATATATCAACATACAACCAGCTTATGAAACAAAAAAAGGAAACGTGTTTGTCATAAACAAAAACGAAATAGTACGTAATTCATGTTACACTTATGTTTATAGTCAATGTGCTGAACAATAACATCATAATTTCAGTAGGACAAAAACCAAATAGATGAACAAACATTCTGACAAATACGCAGCATAATCAAATTAATTAAAGCTTCGTTCAAATTTACATCCATTTCATGCAGGAATTGGCTTCCTTTGTACTCGCCTTTTTTTTACTACAATGAAATAGTCAGAGATAATTGGATTCACTCCATTTATTAATATAATAAACAGTCACATTTCGAAGTCGAATTTGGACTGACGAAATAACTAACACTGCCCGCCTATCACAATCATAATGTATTTTATGATATGCTTTTTTCCACTCATTGAGATCTTCTTTGGCATTATTTCATATGAATGCAGGGATATTATTATAATATATAGTATCAATATTTCCGCTAATTTTACCGTATCGTGATCAGCACCTTGCCTTCTGTTTTTGAACTTCGCGGCCACTGTATACACAATATTTTTTTTGCAACCGTGAAAATTATATAATTCCAATAAAAAGACAGCGTTTCAAAGCGAATAAAGCAAAGTAAACTGATTGCCTCATATCACCTTGTTTTTATGGAATTGAATATTTAGCAAAACAAACCAATTTGCCACCTCAAAATACTTTTTATTGTCATATTTCAGAAATGGCAAATGCTGTAGTGACGTTCAGTTTACCAAGAGCTACTCTAGGCAACGACCGTGAAAATTTTTGACGGCCGTCACCATGGATAAATATTATTTTGCGGCCTCTGTCGCAACTGCAAAATGTTTGTTTTGCGTCCAGTTGCATGAGAAGGTAGGTAATTATTTGACGGGTATATCTTAGCTGCCTCTGAATAGGCATATCTTAGTAGCTCCTTTGCTAGTTTGTCGTTGGTAGTTTTATGCAAGTGCTTTTTGAAGATGCGAATTGTGTGTTCTTCAATTAACATGCCGATAGCGTTAAGTCAACAAAAAGGTTGGGTCCCAAGGCGTTGAGACAGACAGCCTTCCTGGACAAAGAGTCTATGCACTGTGCTTTTTCTGGATTTGGAGTTTAATTGCTCTAGAGCTAAAATATGATTTCACTTCTACGTCTCAGATGCTCCTTGAGTATGCCTGTCAGTGTTGACACTTATATAAAATTGGTCTAAGATTATCGAGATCATGCATGTTTGAAGTTCCAACTTTTCTAGGTAATAGGCGAAAATCGTCAACCGATAGATGGCGTTGCTAAATCCAAGATGGCTTCATTTTACGGTGAACAACAAATTTTGGCCATTTGAAGTAATGGTACTATTAGTTCATGTTTTGCATTCTTGAGGCCTTGTTGAGTGAAAATTACTGTTTAAACGTCTTCTGTTGCTTTGTGTGCTGAGGTAGTTACATGTTTGGCTAGTATTACAGCCTTATTTTACTCGTGAGTGTTATAATTTGAACTACTTCACCAACCTACATTCCAGATCAAAATGTCTTATAGAATTGGAGCTACGTAATAATATTCTGGATTACGTGGAAAGCAGAACTAGACCGTTGAAAGAGGGTGAAAGCTGTGTTCAAAGCAGGGCATATCATTGCATAGGGAGTGGAAGAAAGTAACCATAAAAATAAGGAGCTTATGTTTGCGAACATTAGCTATAGTAGAGCATCTGCATGAAATCAATATATTGCTGTCTGATGAGGAATGGAAATGCCAATGTTACAGCAAAGCGGGTTTATCTGGGCTCTGCAAACATATTGCAACCCTTATTTTATTTTGTTATTGAGTAGGTAATAATGTCATTTCCTAAATATATAGAAGTAAAAGTCGATTATCAAGAAATGTTTGCATGTAATTACCTTTTTGTGATAAATAAAGGATCAATATATCAAATTTAATAAAACATGTCACCGAATAGTGTTTCAACAAAATGTTTTATTTTTACTATTCAAATAAATCATGAGAAAAACCTGATTTTTGTTTTGCTACAAAACCTTTTTCTGTACTTTAACATTGTATAATTCAGTACTGAGTATTTTGAAGAACACTTACAGAACATAAGGTTTCTTCAAAAGAAAAAGCCGAAGAAATAGGTTGGGTACTCCACTTCTAACGTGGAGATCAACAACCCTAACGCTGAACTGATATCACTCGACTAACTATTCAATTCTTTGACAAGGTAATCATTTCCAGAAGAAAATTAATAATATCAAGTGTTAGAGTAACTGATCTCACACCAAAGGTTCCAATCTCACCAATCATGAATGAATCATGCTTTTAAAAAAATATGTCTAACCGAGGAGATACAATTGGCAGTTATGCTACTGACTAATTGGGGGATAGTGTGAAAGGTTAAAAAACAGACTAGGGGCTGTGATTTATTTACATAAATGTAATCATACTTTGCTTTAACTATATATTATTAAATATTATATTATAGTCCTGAAAATGGCTTCAAAGTGGGAACTGAAACGTCCACTAAACTTTATTTTCAGACGCTCTAGAAAGTGGAGGCTACTTACAAACATATTTTTAGTTATTGGTTTACTAATTTTCAATATATTTTTTTTCCTGAGACAAAGCTTTTTGTCGTTAATGGGGAATTTATGTAGTGAAATAGTACTAGTATTATATAATGAGCACTCTGACACCGAGCACATTTTTCTCGATTTTGTATGAATACTTCAATGAATTCGCTACATTTTGGATTGTAAACCATAACAACACTTCATAATCATTTTACTATTCGCACTTCTGTACTGTATTAAGTTATAAATATTTCCAAAATAATAATTTTAAATCCAACACTCATAAGACTCCATAGAAATAATATTTGTTGTTCACCGTCCGGTTAGTTCAAAAAAAATATATAGATGGCGATCCCTTCGAAGTTTTAGCAAATACCAAATACTTACTGGAAACTGGTCCTAATCACGATGGGCTGCCCGAAAAAGCTAGGCACACTCTCGTCCATCAGCGAATGCGTTTTGATGAAGTTCAATGTCAAATCTGGCAACGTCCTGCTGTCGTTGTGACACTGTCCTGGTCTAGGATCTGGCACTTTGTTGCTCAACACTGGCAACCAGTTGGAATTGATGGCCGCTTGTTCTTTGAAATTGCCTTCGAAGGTGTCGGTGATGTCCTGAAGGCTGAAGGCGCACACCGCGCTTCCTGATATGCTGTTCGGGGGAGTGGTAAAGGTGCCATATATGAGCTGTGCTTGGACTTCGCCGTATTTGCCTTCTATCAGATCTGTAGCGGATTCTGGAATTTGGACAAGATAGTTCAGTGAAATTTATATCAATCATTTTATTGACAGCTGGCTCAAAAACTTCTTGAACACAGCACCATTCAGTAGTTTGGTACATTTTGCTAATTCATTCAAAATAACCCACCAATTCTATTTAAAATGGCGGTCTAGAAGCCAATTTTCCCCAATTTCAATATGGCGGCAATATGACGTCATCTATGACACTATCGTCGAACAACTTGCTAAAGTGTGAAATAAAATAGGTACGCACTTTCTTTGGTTTTGACAAAGTTCTGATCATATTGACCAATTCCCACACATCTCAGTTTTTTCTGAAATTCCAATTTTCTTGATAGCTGTAATAGAATATATATAAAACTCTATCTTTGATGTATGTACATATTCTCCGATCAAAATTGCTGATCATACTATGCTTTCCGGTACAAAAAAATGTGTTTTGAAGCTGTGGACTCCACAGTGATTCAACTATCAAAAACGGTGAAATGAAACTCAGTCAATTTCGATTTTTTTTTCTAGGAAAAGGTCTCCGAGGTAAAACTTATTCCTTTCTTATTTCGCTCTTCGATATTGTTATAGATGACGTCATATTGCTATATCAAAGGGTATCCTGGGTTTACAATGCCAAAATGCTTTATAATCTGTTTATTTTTGGCGTGAAAATAATTTTTGAAACTTTTTCTTAACACCTACCCCCTCCCATGTCTCCGACATAATTGAAAAGCCTCTTTTTTAAGTCTATTTTTTCCGGTTCATATTGCTTGAGCTCCATGAATAAAATATGAGATCGAAGGAGACAGTTAGAACTATGGATGGTTATTTTTAGGAGGTCACATGACCCACTTACCGCCCTAAAAAAATTGAATAACCAAAAAAAAAATAATTTCCGAGGGCGGTACAAAAAATGTTATTTCACAGAAATGTTACTGATTCAATTCGTGAGATTTTTGTTTATTATAAAAGTTACGCTAGGAGTGGTTTCTCCTTTTTTTTTTTGTATTTGCACACCACTATCGGCTTTTTCTGTAACACAAAACCATTCATTTGCAATTGGACTACTATCAGAGGAATTCAAATACAATTTCAACGAATGCATTCATTTTTCATCTTCTGCTAGTTTTTATTCCAGAGAAAGCAATCAGATTCACATATTTCTGGCCAATAATGTGAATTTTGAGGACTCTTTGTATTCGAAACTGACATTCCAATCAGAAACATGATTATTTTTTCATTTTTGGAGTATTGGGTTGAAGGAGAGAGACAGGGATAGAAATGAGTTTTATTTGTATGCTCACATGATCCCCTTGAAAAATTTGAAAACAAAAAATACCTAATAAAAAAAGTATTTCCGAGAGCGGTAAAAAAAATGCATGTGCTTTATTTTTGTTTATCATAAAAATGACTCTAGGAGTGGTGGTTGAACCAAAAAATGGTAATTTGCCTCCTACTGCTAAAAAAAACTGCAGCCACTTTTATCCCCGTTTCTACCCAACAGCAAATTCGTCTCATTATTTTTTTTGAACTACTGTTTCTTCGCCATCTCTTGGAATTAACATACAGTAGTTACGTCTCAACCCAAGATTGAAATCGCACTCTTAACGTCTTTCTGTCGACTTTGTATATGAGATATATATTCACCTTACCTGAGTAAGTGAATCTTATAACCAGATTAAAATCGAATTTTGAATGCTTTTTCATCGACTCTATATAGGAGATAGATTCTGACTTTCAGACCATTAGTTGTCAGAGACGTGTTGATGCTTGAATACCATAAAGGCGCATTTAACTGAAATACACCTATCGAATTTCGCGTAGTTTCCATTTTTCACTTTAGAAATGCCCCACATTCAAATTGAATAGATGGAAAGCCATCGAAGGACGCATTCTGTGTCAGTGTGAGAATTCAATTCCGAACAAAATAAATATACCGTTCGGAATGAAATTGCAGGCAACGACGCACCCTTGAGACGGTTCTCAAATATTCGCTGCAGAATAGTTGAAGTGACAGTTGAAAATAAATCGATTTCAGTAAGTGAAATGATAGGAGCGTCTCTCTGTTCCAGAACATAGGTGTTGAAATGAACGGAAAACTGTCAACTGTATCAATATTCGAGAAAGAGAAATATAAGATTTCAATCACCAAAAAATGTCAGTTCTATGGCAGTGATAAAGCACTCAAAATGATACGTTTTGAAATCAGAACTACCGATTTCTAAGATTCATTTGAATATAATACGATGACACGACATATTATAATTATGAACGGAGTTATTACTTACTCCGTTCATAATTTGTCGATAGCACAAAATGAGGGCCCAAGTCATAAAACGGTCGTAAAAGTCATAAAATCATAGGCGGAGGTTCCTGAGGTGTTTATTCATTAAAATTAATGGAGAGCTTAGTAATATAAAGCTTCAGTTTATATTCGAAACTTGACTTGAAAGGGTGAAGTTGTTACGAACGAAAATAATTTTTGGTTTAGTACATTTTTTAATCGCATTTAATTTACGGCTCGTTGGTGTTTCGGCGTCTACGGCAGTAATTAACGTCTCTAATATTTATTTTGCGAATTTTGTGCAGTGCGTGAGTAACTTTTTTTCATATTCCTACAAACATATACGTACCTTTCGTTCCTGCTTGTTTTGTTTGATTGCTTGCGATGGCTTCGTCATCATCATCAACATCATCAAGTTTTACACCGGTACTGTTGCGTACAGTCAGTAAGTCTGTCTATTCACCAAGAGAGAAGACTATTGTTTTGAACGTTCACGATGCTCTGGTTTCTCAGAATCCCACAAACACTGTTCAGAACATAATCAAGAGTTGTGCCAACATGACGGGCGTAGGGGAGTCAACAATATATAGGTTCCTATCAGAAAGAAAAAAACAAGGTATAGCTAACCCAAATACAAACGAATACTTAAAGAGGGGGAGAAAACCTATTGAAATTGATGAATTTGCCAAAAATGGTATTCGAAGGAAAATTCACGAATTTTTTTACAAAAAAGAAATACCCAACTTAAACAAAATTTTACAAGAAGTTAGAGAAGACCCGGATTTGCCTCATGTCGGACGAACCAAATTGTGGCAAGTTTTGAAAGAATTAAATTTCCGGTGGGAGAAATCAGACCGAAAATCACTTTTGATTGACCGGGAAGAGATAATATGTTGGAGAAGAAAGTATCTAAGATCTATACGAAAATTTCGGGCTGAAGGAAGGCCAATTTACTATCAGGACGAAACGTGGGTGAACGCAGGTCATACTCTCACAAAAATTTGGCCAGGTAAAAATATATCAAGCTCCAGGCAAGCCTTTATGGAAGGTTGGTCTACTGGTATTTCCCCACCCTCTGGTAAAGGCAGTAGATTAATAGTTTCTCACATTGGCAGTGAAAAAGGATTTGCTAAGCATGGTTTGTTGGAATTTCAATCCAAAAGCACAAAAGATTATCACGAGGAGATGACAGCTGATGTTTTCGAAGAGTATTTTGAGCAGATGATTGAACATATACCACCAAACTCAATTATAGTATTAGATAATGCACCTTATCATTCACGACTAGTAGAAAGACTTCCAACGACTGCGTGGAAGAAACAGGATATCATTGACTGGCTGCGGGATAAGTCCCTGCCTTACGAAGATGGAATGGTTAAAGCAGAACTTTTAAAAATTGCCCGGCAACACAAATCTAAGTTCAAGAAATACGTAGTTGACAAAATGGCGGAAAGACGAAACATCACAGTCCTTAGACTTCCACCCTACCACTGCGAATTAAATCCAATTGAACTCATTTGGGCACAAATGAAAAGCTATGTGGCTAGAAAAAATACGTCATATAAAATACAAGCTGTACGTGAATTGTTATATGAGTCTTCACAACATATTACAGAACAAAATTGGCGAGATGCAGTAAGACATGTAATAGAAGAAGAACAAAAAATGTGGGACCTTGACAATATAATTGATGCGACTGTAGAGACACAACCGCTAATTATTAACCTGCAAGACGACTCGGATTCCGAAGATGATCCTGTTTATTTTGAATTTGAATAGTTTTGTTAGTAATCGTAGTTTATATCATTTAAAAATAGGTATTAATTAAATAAATGTATCTTTTACAAATTGCAAGTAACTTATTATTTTTGAATAAAATAAAGAAATTTTATTAAAATAAAAATACAGTTTACAGTACCTACAGTTTGAGAATATTAATATATTTATTTATTTAAAGTAACTAATGTTTTAATCATATACTCTACGACACTGGTCAGTCATTTCCACTCAAAATACCTACATAATCGGATTAAAAGTTTTATAGCTGTATTGTATTTCTTCAGATACAAGGTGGGTTAGTCGAAAACATCTTAAACTGCCAGTTTTAGTTTGGTTTTTGTTATGATATCATATTAGCTGTCCTCTCTGTATTTCAGTTCTCTAATGAGGGTCAAACTTGCAGTGAGCTATCAACAAATTATGAACGGACTATAGAATAGATGTCCATTTGTGTTCTCGGTAGTTTGGGGGCAAGCACGTTCACCTTTCAAGCGAAAGACCGGGGCCATCGTGCTGGGTAATCGCACGTTAAAAGGTAAGACCTCGTCAATCCATTGCTCGCACTAACGTCATCTTCTGAGGGTTGACGTTAGTCAGTTGGTTAACGGAACGAACAATTTGCAATAAGTTCACAGTGTACAGATTCCAATATTAATTCTAATTTTTTAAGATTGTGTTAGGGTACAAACCCAGAAAACTACGGAGAAAATGTTTTTCAACTATACAAATTGGCAAGAAAACAATCGATGATGTTTCGATCTGGAGGAATCTGTTGAAGAGAGTATCACTATCTATTTTGATGTTTCAGAGTGAATGATGACATTCCGTGATAACGCAGAAGCTAAGCTGAGTGTAGCGGTTTTCTGAACTGTCAAGTGAAAATCACACAATTGATTAGCTTGTGTCGAACAAAATCCAACGAGTTCATGGTAGGTTTTGATATCGAACTCCTTTTGTATCTCAGAAGGTTAACGGAAAGCGAATTATGTACTTGCCCGAGACAAAAAGTTGAATTTGTGTGGGGGCAATGAATCCACAGATGGCTATTCCATGAAGGTTGGCTGATCTCAATGAAGAAATGATTATCATTCTCAACCTGGAAAATGATGTAAGGCACTATGCAAGCTACTTTCTTGCTTTGATTCAGTTGGCCTCAACTCCATGCCGAGTTATAGCATACCTTTTCCAAATTGTTAGCAATTATTAAAGTCCTGGATGTGAAAGAGGTATGAATATAACTTCACTTTGTTGAACTGTGTAATGAACAAGAAGGCGTATCCAGTTATCAGCGGGCTGAGCTCCGCAAAATGTAAATTTTGATTAGTTTCAACTTCGGCGATGTATTCAAGAAAAAATACAATACAAAATGTGCCATTATTTCGGCTCGGGAGCTCCACCCCACGGATACGCTCAAAACAAGACGTTGCTTTTGAAGCCCACATATATTCAGAACAGATTTTCAAAAAGGAATTGGGGTTTGATGAAATTTTCAGCTTGAGTTCTCCAACAAATTTATCAAAAGGTATTTATTGCTTCTTCATTTTACTTGTTTTATAATTTTTCTCGAGATCACATACCCAAACATCAAACTGATATTACTTGCACTCGACGCGCGTTTTGTCAACAAGGTTAGCATCTTCAGGAGAAGAAGATTGATACTAGTAATCGATCGCCAGCATAATTTTTCAACTATCACACCAAAGACTCCAATGTCATCCTTTATTTGTTCGTTTATATTGATAATACGAAAAGGCTCGCAAATCTACGTCGACTTGGCATAAAGTATTCTGACTAGAGCGACCCTGGGCTGAACGTTTCAGGCTCCAAAAGATATACTAAAAATAATCGATTCTATATAGACACAGCGACCCTGTCTGATGTGGAAAACCAATTCGAAATTTGATAAAATAATTTCCGCTTTCTGAGTGACCAATACAGCGCTGTATGCGCGATGGCCATAACTCGATATTTAATTCTCTAGCAACAAATCATTGTTCTCGAATATAAATATCTCCATTATTATCTTGATACATCCCACTAATAGATATTTCAGGTCTAAAACCCATAGCAGCGAGCGTCACCATCTTGTTCATTCAATTAATTTAACAACGAAGACACCTGCCAAAAATTATTGATTTAGCCACAGAAATCATGACGGCTTCACCTGTGTAGAATTTAGATCAAGTTTTGCTGGTAATTTGCATATTTTCATCCTATATGAGTTTGGTTATGAATGAAATTTCATTTATACTCGTATCTCCATATGAAATACTTGAGATAAATGACGCTTAGATATTTCTGGAGTCTTGAATAAATAGCTTTTTCCATATGGATGAAATTTAATTAGTGTTTTTCATCGAAATGTCAGTTATTACTGCTCAGAGTCTGCATAAAGTTCATAATCTTGCCAGGTTAATCGACAAATGTCATTTGTTGCTGACTTTTTCTGTGAGCGGATCCAATTAAAATTTTCGCATAAAGAACTTTTCAAACTACCCTAATAAAAATTTAAACTAATATACGAAAACTAAAGTAAACTGCATTTGAAATTTTATGCATCAAGTTGAATCATGAATCAAGAAAACAAGCACACAACATTGAGGCAATTCGCTCGTTTTGTATGCACGGTTATAAACTCACCATAAAGTAAACGAATTACTACAATAAGGATAAAATAAAAGTGGAGTCATTCTTTATGAAGGCATAACTGGTACGGTGGCTCAGTGGCATTTTCAACTTTAAAAGCGTATTCAGGCTTTACGACATCCAGCTAGGAACTCTAATAGATTTTTACACTCTTTCAATCATTTCCTTGGGAGAGGAAAAATAATAGTGAATACGAAGTTATCTTCTTGTATTTGGATAAAAATGAGTAGGTATACATGTAAGAATGAAATTATGCAACCAGCTCATTCGGCAGATATTCTAGAAAGGAGCTCTAAAACGTGAAAATAAATGCTACCCCCACCCAATCACGTCCTTGATGCTCGTAATAACTCGGCACTATTTTCTCACGTATTTTCATAACAAGAAAAATGTAACATTTTTTTACACATGTCTTGAAAACCTGCTCCCTTGAATAAAGTTTCGAAGAAGCTATTGAGCGCATCCCCTCTAGAAAAATTAATTTTTTTATCCTTGAAATAGGTATTCTCCCACTTCCGCTTTTATACCTCCACCTCCACATCTATTACGTTTCCCCTCAGGACTCTTTTTTAATAAAACAGCAACTATATTTGAGGAACACAACTACGAACATTTCGAACAATAGATCATATTCACGAAAATGCAGAATCGATAGTAAACAACAAGTTATGTGGTTGGGTAATAACTCAATCCTGCTGAAAAAAACTCGCGTGGAGTATGATTGAAAATGAAGTTCCATATGATATTGGACGTTCAACCCGAATTCGAGCAGGAATGATTCATCGTCGTGTCACAGTTTGGAGATGACGGGTGACACGGATTATGCCAAATATCCAGAAAGAGAATGCGAACAGGGGCCTGTTTCATGAAATTACAAGTCTTGTAGCTACTAAAGAAAGACAATGCAGGTACAGGTGAAAAACGAGTAAAAAACAATTATTTATCATCGTCTTTCTTTGTGTTTCTCTTGTAGCTACAAGACTTGTACGTTCTTGAAATAGGCCCCAGAGGTATGTATGTACGAATGACGATACATCAATAGTTTCAGAGATACTGTGTGGTCGAGAAAACAGAATATCCACCGATTTAGGAGAAATTTACTTATTCATTGTACAAGATGATGAAGACATGCTTTATCCACGCGTGGTCTTTCACAAGTCGATAAAGCATTTAATCGTCGAGTAAAATGATCTATTTTTTTTTTCTATAGCACACGTCTTGTAGAAAAACTTGAGCAAAATAATTCATAAATACTCTGCCAATTTCTTAATCGATTCAATAATACGGTCTGTTATGGATTGCTTTGGGATTTGTTCATCATCAAAATTAATATTTTCGCGTCAAAAAACTTTCCTCTTCCGGTAATACAGAATTTGCTGTTCTGACATGCATTGCACTTAGAAATGAAATATGCAGATATTACATCAAGATAATTCTTTTCAGCACCTACAGGTATTTCGACAGTTATACCCACATATAGTGGAGCGACTTCATTGTTACAACTCCTGCCAACATTGATGCGATGTCGGACATGTTAAAATTCCGTTTGTCGGGCATACTAAGATTGAAAAAAACGGTTTGGGTGAACTCACGTATTTTGACCTGAACAAAAATTAAAATGAAATTTTTGGCGTTCTCAATTAGTTTTGGGTATTAATGGCATATTTTGTTACACGTTTCTGCGGCAAAATGACACACAAATTGCCTCTTTTTTTTATCAGCAAAATGAACACACCCTTAATCATCCGTTTTACATATTTTCTCAGTCGAAAACACTACTTTTTAAATAAAAAATGCTCTTTTCTCCGAAAATCACAAAAACATGAAAAATTCGGCATATGACAACTGAGGTGAACAAATACCGGCACAGGAATATTAGTCAAGTGCCGGGGTATGTTGTTTTCTAAGAGAAAAGGGCGCATTTATTTATAAAGGCTGATGTTTTAAATTGAAAAAATGTGTAAAACGGATAATTAAGGTTGTGTACATTGTGCTGAAAAAAAAGAAGGACACATTTCGAGTGTTATTTTGCGCAGAAACGTGTACTAGAAAATTCGAGTAATCACCCAAAAATTGGCCCGTATCTCCAAAACTACTTGAGAGCGCCAAAATTTCATTTCAATTTTTTGTTCGGGAGGTTTTGTTCAAAATACTTCAGTTCCCGCAAACCGTTTTTTAAATCTTATTGTGCCCAACAAACAGAACTTAACCTGCACATGCAACAAGGCACATCAGTAAGTCTTAATACGATGTAAAAATTTAATAACCCTTGTTTCATTCTGATATAAAAAATTGCAATAACACCAACAATAAAGTGCTAGAAATATGAAAAATATGTCTGGAGGCATAAGCAAATAGTTAAAGAAAGAAATTACCTACCTGAATCCTGAAGTACAATTGCCGTGATATTTCATATTTTGGCTTTTTTGCCATCATGTCATGTTATGTCACCAGGTGCCATTTTTTATTCATATGCTGAACAGAATATATTCGATGAAAATGTTTTCACTCTTGAAATTACCCTTTCCTAGCCATATATCTAGGTTCGCTAATTTGAAGTCTATTCAATCAGCATTCACCATTCCCAAATATCAATAGCTTGATAATTGTTGACATAATCTCTGTGAACTCGAACAGACCTATGCTATGGCCTATAACTCAAAAAAAAACGCGCCTTTCAAATTTTTCAAAAAAGTTGCTCCCATTCGTTAAATGAGGGTGGGGGTCAGGTAACACCAAGTCAGTCCGATTTTATATTTTGACAACCCAACATATCGGTGTGTATAAATTTTATTCATGGATTCAACTCCCTTCGTGTTACTGACCAACCCTGACGGCACTCTTTCTGGCTCAGGGCCAGTCCATATTCTGAAGAATATGGTACTCACCCGCCCTTAGAAGACATATTTCATTCTCTTTCATTGTTCTCCATTGTCGAAAATGCCGCTATTATATCAGTGTAATCCTAATATTGCTTATTTCTAGCAATCCTTGTGAAACATTAATGGAATTTATGAGATATCGTTATAATGCCAAATGCATTCATTAAAACCAAGCTGATAAACCTTGCAGATATCTGTCTTGTCCATTTTGTAATATTATTTCGTGAAAATAGCATAGAAATCTCGGTAAAAAAATCCTCTGGAGAAAACAATATTTTTCCCTCGGGATAAACGATTCTATCTTACTCCTTGCCCTTCTTTCTTAGCTACATCGATCGTATTTTTGCATTTATTCCGGAATGCAATCACACAGGAAGTCCCAAGGAAGCTCTTGCTCGCAGACTCGAGTTGTGATTAAGATATCCGGCCGCTCGTTAATTCACTTAGATGAATCGCAAAGAGATGCCGAACGATCTTTCACTTGATCTCCGCACGTTGGAGGAATTTAAATTTTTGAAGTTTAATATGAGACGGGTTCTCTCAAGACGCTTCCCCTAGATTTATCGAACCTAATAACGGGAGACTCGATTTTGTGAGTTAGTAGAAGCGCTGAACTCGTGGCTATTGGATTTAATTGTTTCCTATAGGAGCTGTCTACGAATAATGCCAGGGAAATATTAAATATGAGGAAATAATGCTATGTTTCTGGCTTTCTAATCAAGGAATGGTGCCACATTATTCAAATTGTGGTATGTAGCAGCTAAGTTTCGTCTTTTCTGACAGCGAGTGGCGAAAACTAATGCCACTTTCAGTTCGAAATAGTGCAGACCCCAATGAATATAGGACATTCAATAGATAGATTATTGGTTTATGGACGTGGACATAAAAAAGATCTCTATCAAGGTCCAATACTGGTTCAAATGCAAACACATAAATGTTCTTCACCTCTCGAATTTTGGATATCATTCTACAGACAAGAAGTTTTCCATAAACCGTCATATTCGAAATGATTGCATTCACAAATCCAATGCAAGACAGCTGATTCGACCAGCCATAGATCTCCTCAGTAACAGTCGGCTTGATTTGCGAACACAAAACATCTCGAATGGTCCATTCCTTACGAAATGGAAGTCTGAATCTGGTGCAGATGGTGTGAACTTCTGAGGCGGAACGCCATCTGCTGGATGACGACCAAAGACCCTAGCTCCTCCTACAACAAGCAGATACCTCTGGGTATAAAAGGTAGGGCCTACACACGAGCTCATCATGATGAGCGGGCCATTCCGCGGGCAAACTTTTCCACCCGTGTGTAGCGTTTTCGGTGGGCCGACCGACGCTCTGTGGAGAGATCCGCGATCTTTCAGCTAGTTTGATATTTCGGATCGACCAGCGCATTTTGGATGCAAATTTATTGCCTTTTCACGACACCGCTGCATGATATTTTCACGGGATTTAATTTCTCTGTTGCCAAAAACGTAACATTACAGCTAGTATTGCTGATATTGCTTTCCACATAACAGAGTCACTTCTTTCAATCAAAGGCCTAACTATATTCAACAGTACTAAGAACAGATTTTCGTCCATCCTCAGAAAGTTCCTGTATTCGTCATTATACTTGACAGTGTCGAATTATTGCAAAAAATCTAGTTTGTATGAAGGCGTCATCTGTTATAACCATATAAAACCTTGAAAAATACAAAAAATACTAATGCATTTGAGAAAAACTCAAAAAAATACTTTTCATCTTGAACTTAACTTTTTTTCTTTACCATTTTATTATATCTTACTCATGACTATATCGTGTATGAGTGATTTTCTTTTTGGTTTTGTTAATGAACCATTGAATTCAACTGCTTGAAATCAAGATGTTTCCTATTATAAATATGTATTATGTTATTTCTTGAGAGCAATAAGCGTGGAGTATTCAGGAGATTCATATGAGACCACTCACTTCGTTTCAATAACCACTTTTTAGTCCATAGTGCCAATTTTTGTGTTTTGAAATTTTAGAAATGGCAATGATTGTTGCAGCAATTTGGCGTTTTCTTTGGGAATCCATGGCCGTGGACCGCCATCAATAGACTGTGCGTGTGTAGACGAATTTCATGGCGGGCAAGGTCGCGGATAATATCTGCGGATCGGCCCGCTCATCACGATGAGCTCGTGTGTAGGTGGTTTTACAGCGGACAAAACGTACGGCAAAGCCGTAACAAATGACTTGCCGCGAACGAGAATCTTCAGTCTACTCTTTCAATATACAGATACATTCACACGAAAGAGAAGAGAGAAGCCTTCTAATATTGATGTCTGAATCTGGTGCAGATGGTGTGAACTTCTGAGGCGGAGCGCCATCTGCTGGATGACGACCAAAGACCCTAACTCCTGCAACAAGCAGATACCTCTTACAGCGGACAAAATGTACGGCAAAGCCGTAACAAATGACTTGCCGCGAACGAGAATCTTCAGTCTACTCTTTCAATATAGAGATACATTCACACGAAAGAGAAGCCTTGTAATATTAAAAGAACAGAAGATACCAAGCAAAATTAACTGATTATTTCAAAGTTTGTAAGCCTCAAGAAAAACCTTCGGTGAGGAGTTCAGCTGTTCTTTTGAACTAAGATTCTTGAGCACCCGACCAACAGAGGTTCGACAGGTCTCCAAGCTCACAACAAAGGGTTGTGATTTCCATACTCGACGGGTCATCCGTGTTGAAACTGCCAAGGGTGGAACGATTGATGACAATGCTGAAGAGCAACGACCGTAAAAATATAAGAAGAAGAGAGACAAGTCTCCGACTTTTCTAAGGTGCTCCAACCTAATGAGCGAGTTCGTGAGAGAAGAATCACCAACAAGACGGATTGCCTTTATTTGAATAGAATTAAGGAGTTTCAATGAATGATTTGGTTTTGAGCTCCATACATGAGAACTATTATAGTCCAGTACGAGTTCTGAACGAAAAAATGATTGCCATATTTTTGAAACTTTGTGAGTGGCTTGACTTTTTTTTTTAATAAAAGGAAAGAAATTTTTTTCTAATCCCCCGAAACATTTTATATTTATAGAAAGAGAAAAACTATAAAAACAAAATCATGATATATATTAAAAAAAAAACACCACAATATACAAACACACACCCAACAAAAAAAAAAAATTCTCCACACCGCAAAGAACAAAAAAGAGAAAAAAAAAAAAAAAATAAAAAAAAAAAAAAAGTAAAAAATATTTTTTTTTTTTTATTTCTTAGATAAAAAAAAACACTTTCTCACTCTGCACTAAATTTTTTTTCGCTATCTATTTTTTTTTTTCATTTGAAAAAGAAATATATATCTTAACCCAACAATAATATATTTTTTTTTTACACCAATATCAGAAAGAATTTTCTTCAACAACAACATATTTTTTTTTCTTATAGAGTGATTGAAAATAACCCACTTTTAATTAAAAAAAATATTATTTTTTTTAATTTTTTTTTTAAAAAAAAAAAAAAAACAGCTTATTTTGATTTTAAGAAGAATTTTTATCACCAATATTTTTTTCCTTTAATATAAATTTGATGAATAATCTAAATACTATAATTTAAAAATACATTATTTTTTTTTTTTTTCAAGAATTTTGAGAGTTAATAATATATTTATATTTCCCACACCACACAGAAAAGAGAGAAAATATATTTCCAAAAAAAAAACACAAAAATATATACTTTTCAAAATTCACAGAGAGGAGAAGTCTTTTATTTTAAAGAAAATTCCAAAGTGGAGAGATATTTTTTTTCTTTTTTTTTCAATGTTCTTCCCCCACAATTCTTTTTCATAAATATAAACCCCTAAACCTCTATTTCTTTAATTATTTATAAAAATATTAATAAGAATTATTGGAACAGGTGGGGGGGTTACCACCCCCCTCACCATTATCTTCTAAGACGAATTCATAAAAATCCGCAATTATTTTTTATGCTGTTACCAAAAAATCATATTAATCTCAACATCATTAATAATCATTATTTTTTTTTTATAATCCCTCCAAAAAAATATTGTGGTGGTGTTATCAACCAAAAATTTTACTACTTCCATCAACAACAAAATTAGTGATTATTTTTTAAAAATGAAGAAAAAAAGGCGGACGAGAAATGGACCCTGAAGGACACCCAAAGAAATTATTTTGAAAGGAATTTCTTTATCCATTTAAAAAAACTCCTTTAATTCATTCACAAAAAAAATTTTAAAACCACCGAAAGGAATTCCCTTTAATCCTTATATTAAATATTTTTTTAATAGGGAGGGGGGGGCCAAGGGTACGGAGGGCCTCAAACAATCCAGAGAACAAAGAAAACAATTTTTATTTTCATCAATTTCCACTTGAATTCTAGAAATGACATCCAATACTGCTGTCTCTGTATCTCTAGATCTGCGAAAACCATACTGACCATCATATAAGATATTATTGCTTTCCAGAAAATTTAGAAGTCTAATATGCATCAATTTTTCTAAAATTTTAGCAAAAACTGGAAGTACTGAAATTGGCCGGTAATTGTTTAAATCATTTTTCTTACCACTTTTGAAAATGGGGGAAACTTTTGCGATTTTCATTTTATTTGGTATAATTCCAGTTTCGAAAGATCTCGATATTATAATTTGTAAAATCTGCGATATTTCTTTTTTGACTGCTTTCACAATTTTCACATTAATTTCATCAAAACCAGACGCTTTTTTCAAATCCAATTGATCGATAATATCTTCTATTTCAGAAACAGAAGTAGTTTCCAAAAACATGGATGAAACGTTTGAATGATCTTCAATTGATTTTGGGGTGTGAGGGATGGCATGTGATAATTTACTCCCTATTGTAACGAAATGTTTGTTAAATGTCTCACAAATTTCAAGTGGTTCGTCTATTTTTATGTTATTCACATTTAAACTTTTGATTTTTTCTTTATAGCCAGTTGAATTATTGAGTAATGATTTAATACCTTTCCACATCAGTTTGGGAGTTGAATTGCTGAACTGTTCTTGATAATATTTATATTTTTTTTCGCGTGTTGTTTTCTTCACTAATTTGTTGAAAAAATTATATTTCTCTGAATGATATTCTGAATCAGGATGTTTCTTTTTGCTATTGAAGTGTTTGTTGCGCTTTTTTATCAAATTTGCCAACTGACTATCAAACCATGGTTTTGATTTTTTTGTGTGAGAATATTTTTTTATAGAAGAACATGAATGGAAAGTTTCCAACAATTTTTCATAAGCATCGTTAGGATTGGGATAAAGATGGATCGTATTTCTGAGTTCTTTCAATTTCTGTTTGAGCCTGTCTTTGTCAAATATTTTAATTTTTATATTGTTGGCTGAGATTTTAACTTTGTGATTTGTATTTATACATGAAATAT
>JAVJAQ010004172.1:0-21437 GCA_032362365.1 Zygogramma bicolorata | reverse complement strand
GGATCAAAAGGAATGCCATACTTCCATTCCGATCATGACTTTTTCTTCAATATACAGGGTGTTTCAAAATTCAGTATCAAGATTTCAGGGGCGCATTTTTCAGATCAAAATGAGATTTTTGTTTTCCATAAACATGTGTCCGCAAACGCTTCGTTGCCGAACTACAGAGCGTTAAAGTTTCCAGATTTTTTTAGTTTTTTCTTCATAACTCTTGAACTTTTTGAATTATTAAGATCAAATTTGTCATATAGATTTCGTTCTAGGGTTTACATCATCCAGTATGCCAAGTGATTCTACAGGAAGATATGTTTACAGGTGTCAAGCCCATTTTGCTTGTAACGGTCTGCCAGCATCGTGCCTTGGAGTCTGAAATCATCCGTATTTCCGAAGATGCTGATAGGAATTTATGAAAGTTCTATACTTGAGAAGCCGACGATCAGGAAATCTTAACACTTACAATCTCTGAGCTTCAATTCCGTTAACATTAGCCAGACCATAAACAAAATGGATGTCAGCCCGATGTTCAAATGAATATGGTTCATTTTCCATTTCAAAGTTAAACAAATACACGATGAGACATCCAGCAACTATCATATAATGTCAAATGCTTCAAAACAAACCTAGTTGACCAATTTAATGAATCTAGCTAATTACAAAAAAATGAATTCAATTTTTTTCTCAATAACGGTCGCAGATGCGTAAAAGTTACAAGAGACAAAAAAAATTATAAACAAAACAAAAGATTAATTTTTCATTTTAGAATTCACCAGCGGCGCACGACAAAAAACTTTATGGGGCGAAAATGGGCTTGACCCCTGAAAACATATCTTCCTGTAGCTTGTTACAATCACTCGGCATCTCAAGTACTGAAAGAGCTATGAAGAAAGAACTAAAAAAATTTGAAATTTTAACGTTCTCTAGTTTGGTAACAAAGCGGATACATGTTTCTGGAGAACTAAAGTCTTATTTTTACTTGAAATATGCGCCCCTGAAATCTTGATACTGAATTTTGAAACACCCTGTATATTCTGATATATCCACACTGCAGCAGTCGTTAGTTCGTTCTCTATTAATTCGGGTATTCTCTCATTGAAGAATCCGAAAAAACTTTCCAGAGCATACAAACAGATGTCCTCATCTTCATAGGTTCATTGGTTGAAAGTAGTGTGGCCCAGTAAGAAATTCAAATCCTCATGACAAATCATAAAAGTCATCTTATAATTTCGAAAACTATTAACGTCATGTTGAAAATTAGAATGATTTTTGGGGCAAAGAGTCAATAGGTTTCAATAGTTGAATGATATAAAAGCCATTCAGATGTGAGAAATAGTAATTTACGTAACAAGTCCGGAAAATACTGTTTTTTTGAACGAGTGGACAGAATTCTAGGACGAGCGTAGCGAGTCCTGGAAGTCTGCGAGTCCAAAAAAACTATTTTCGGTCGTGTTGCGTACACTATTTTTTCGGCAACCGCATTTTCCCGGCCTAGTCCGGGAAGTACGTATTTCCCGGACTAGGCCGGAAAAATGCTACTTTCTCAAAGAAAAAGCGTCCGGGAAGTACCCACTTCCCGGACGGTTGCCGAAAAATAATATTGAATACCTGTTTCAGTCCCACCGACTTCAATTTTTTAAATTTTCCATACAGTAGAGTCACAGTAAAGGATAACGTAGAGTACCCCAGTTGCTCGTAATAACAAAATGATTCTTTTACCGATACCGATGATATTCTGGAAGCCATTTTTAGGGTTTTCAGTCCCCTCGGAAATGAAAAAAAAAAGAAGTTGTGAGTCTCATAATATCTGTTTCTGGGGCAAAATTTGAATGAATTTGGGCATTCAATCAAAAAAAATTATCAAAAATGGGTATTCTCTCTCTTGGTGACTTTTCGGAATGTAGTCTGCCTCCTTTTTCGAGCCTATTTTTGAAAATTTTCAATCGAATTGCAATAATTTTCGGTACGTAGTGCCAAAATGTGACACTGGCTCGACTTATTGACTTATTCGTCAATAGCTGTACCAAGTGTTTATTTTGACACCACCCACTTCGAATTAAATCTCCCAAGTTCATCCTTCCTTTTCAGGAGAGGCATCCAACATTGATCCATACTCAATGAACAAATAGCAATCTCTTCATTTCCGTTCATTAGAATGCAATTAGCCTAATTGAGTTTCCTATATATTTCACTCTAATCTGTCAAGTTGATTGATTCCACACGATCATCATGTGTGTACTATTTTTTGGTAATAAATGTTCAGCTGATTTCGACTTATCTATATCTCGTCTTCTCAAGTTGTATTCATGTTCAGCTGTTCTTATTCTCAATGGCCTTGATGTTTCACCAGTATAAACACTGGGGATACCACAAACACATTTTTCTGTAATCTGTTCGGCATTTGTTTTGAATATTATTCTTGAATTGGATCCATTACCTATATGTTCGATTTTTTCGATGAACCTTGGTTATAAGGAATGGTTATCTTTATCTGAGGAATTTGTTGAATATTGTTGTCTGCTCTATTCGAACCTCTTTCAGGATGGTTTCTAGATGGTTCCTCAAACAAATTTGATAGGATAAGCATTTTCTCCGAGTACAATTGTTGTGGTAACTATTTCTCTCTCTCGTATCTCTGGGTTTGGTGATACGATTCGTGCTCTATCATAGACTTTTAATGTCACCCTTTGTCATACCTATTTGATAGTACGAATTGAGATGTGAGTAACGATTTGTGTCAATGTAATTCCTATAAAACAGTCGTTTCGAAATTATTCAACGTTTTTTCATCTAGAATGTCTTGAAAGAGAGTTCATTAGTTTTATCCAACTGTGGGTTATGTTTGGTTGATATGCTGAAAAAATCGATTAATTTAATATTAGCCATGTTACCAGATCACAGATCTATCATCAACGTATCCCCACCACGGTTTTGGGTGTTTATGATGATTATGAATATAATTTTCTTCGAAATTTTCCATGGAAGATACTGGAGACCCCATGGCCTTTCCAAATGATTTTGAATGAAATCATCGCCTATTTGAAAGTCGATTTCAAACAAACATCCAACATTTCCATTACAGCTTTCACGTCGAACTTGGTTTTATTTGTGTGATAAAAATCATTCATCAACTTTCATTTCACGATAATTGAGGTTTTGTCGATAGTTACATTCGGAAATAAATCCACTACACCAAAACTAGAATATCTCATTTGCTGATCGTTACATTATTTGATTTTTAAAGAAAATGACAGGTGTTTTTACATGTCCAGCATATATGGGTTGAAAATTTGTAGTCAAATTTTGACAAGGTGATCCAGTGAAACTTACTATGGGTCTTAGAGGTGTGTTTGTTTAGTGAAATTTTGGTAAGCCATACAAATGTGCAGCTCACCTCTACACTATCGAGAGCCACAAATTTATCTTTCGAAATATACATCACACCAAACGCGTAGAACAAAAATTTGCTCATTACGATGTCATTCACTCATTTCTACTTCGTGCTCAATTTCCAGCAGCGATCACGCAAATAGTTACTTGGAAAGATTTTACCGAAAATTCCGTCCTTCTTCGTATTTCACAATTCGCTCTGACCAATTTGTCTTTGCCCAAAAGCAAATACAACGAAATTTTCTTTCGTTCTGTAGTGCCAATTTTTTTTTGCATCACGAATACCAACCCATATCGAAAAACAAAACACTAAGCAAGTCTTCCACAGAAAGAATATGATGTTTTGAGTGGTTACTTCTTTCCTCAGATCAGAACTCTAATATTTCTAAACCCCCCGTATAAACAAGGGTCGTTGACTACATGATGGATGGTCACGAAAAACCCTTACTCAACTCCTCGCAGAATTAACTGATTAGTTCACGAACTAGATTGCTCGTCGTATATCGTGACGAAACAGATGAAATCCATACCGTCATTACGCAATTTGTGCTTCGATAATTAATGACTATCATTATTATAATTAATTGTTGCGTAGCGGTGTGGCGGAGTGAAACGGCAGAGGTGTGTTATTGTTTCCTATACACGAATACAATCAGCCATCATCTCGGTAATAACAATAACTATCATAGTGCTAACCCCATAGAGTTTGTTGCGAATGAAGCATTGATGAGAACAGACTTATCGCTAGACGAAAACTATTTGTTAAAGTAAGTGATCATTAACTTACGCAACATTCGTGAATCACCTATTGGTACTTCATTCAGGAAATAACAATAAAAAACTTTTCTCTACAAACGTCAGTAAAAGTATAGTTTTTGACGCATGCTGTCAGTGTCTAAAATGCCATTTTATGACTACTAGTGTTGAAAGTAAATCATTTTTAGCACTAGTGCTGAAAGTGATTTATTTTTAGAGAAATTATTGAAACAATTTGTTTATTCAATTAAACGTACAATTAGTGAAACTACAATTATGATAAGAAACTCCGTGGCCAGTATCATTGGTAGATGTAACAGAATTTATACTGGTGAAGCTTGTACCAGGGCAGAGAACAATGTTATCCGCCGAAGTTTTGGACAAAATTTGATCCGCAATGTTCTGTTTCCTTTGTAGCGAGTCTCCTATATAACCCTCTGCACTCTGCTACTGTACTGGACTTCCACCCACCGTGTCTTTTAATAGTAGTAAGACTAGCACCAAAGTCCGCCAACAAACTTGACGAGGAACGTCGGAAACAATTCCCAGTATAAAGATGGGAATCAGGCAAATTTTAACAATTTTGGCAGGCATCTTACCAAATGTGTTGATTCCAACTGGAGTCCTGGCACATTTATTTTCAATGCATTTTATAAAAACTCTTGAATGATTCATATCCACTGGACGAAGGGCTATGTACTTTTTATAGTAGTTCATATACAATGTACCACGTACAACAAAGGTGCGTGGCACATTAGTTTTTGTGTCTTGTATAAGCACAACTTGTGAAGTTCCGGATTCCTCGATATTATTCAATGTCAAATCGCAAAGTTCCTCTACGACAGGCTACAAACACACCAAAAATCGCAGCAACTTTCTGCGTTAGATATATTTCATCCGGGGCTTCTGCGAGAAATTTGTCGATTTGTTCCCTCAATACTTTTTCGGTCGATATCCTTCACCATTTCGCTTCAAAAAAGCCACAAGCTTGTAATATCTGCTTATGTCATGATTATTTATGTTCATCATCGACTTCAACATAAAGTACTTCGACCAAAGCGTTGACGATTTCCATATTTTGGACTTTTCTTCAGAGTATGCAAGAAGCACTTTTTTCGAATCAAACCATTTAGTCCAGTCTATGACCATTTTCCCGTGTATTTATCCCATACAGCACCGATTCGCATGAAAATTTGGATTCAGGATCTACATACCTTCGTTTTCAAAATCTACCCTGTGCCGAGGGTTGCTTTCTCCCTGGGGGTGGATGCCACCCCTCAATATTTCAACATTTTAACAATTCACTTGGTTGTTTTATGTTTTATATGTTCTTTCATGAATGTCTATACACTTGACTTGCTACAAACATGGAAATGTAACGTAGTTAATAAACTATTCTATTTTATTCTTCTGGGGGGTGCAAAAATTTTTATTGGAAATAAGTGCGGAAATCAATAGATTGACTAATTCTAAGCACTTTTTGTTCAATGAAGTTTTTTCTGAAAAGCAATACTTGTCGACTTATTCGCGAGTGAAATTGTCGGTTTTCAGGCAAAAAAAACACGTTTTCAGATCTTTTTTCGCGAATAACTGGAAAATAATGCATCTAATCGAATAACCTGCGGAGAGCAAAATTATAGCTTTTGAAAAAACGAAAGCGATTTTTTTGTGATGTATGCAAACCCACTACAAACTGAATAATCGCTTGTTGAAAGTTAATTGGTATTTTCAAACGCCAAAATGGAAAGTTTCTACGTATAATAAACAAAAATCAATGCATTTTTTGGGAAAAACTAATTGGACCTTTTTTGAAGTCCTTCAAAAATCCTTTATTTTTCCACCAGGCCTGAAATATAGTTACTATGTGTATTCTTCAATATACTAATGTACATACTCTGATTTCTAAAAAAATTGTTTTTGGTTTTTTCCCATAACTCGCTTAGTATTCAAGCAATCATATCCACCAAAAGAGCTTTTTGTAGCTTCTTTCAAGAACTATAAGCTCATTCACATGATTTTTGTTTCAGGTTATATTTTTGAGAAGGCTCATGCTGAAAGGGCTCAAAAAAGGTACTTTGCGCGAACCCTCACAATATTTAACTGGCCATATCTTACTCTATTTTCATCCTGCAGGAATGAATGAAACACCAAAATTATCAGAGAAGAATAACCTTCAATTTTGTACTCTAGAAAATTTTGCATGTGATCAATACTTTTCGAGTTATTTCGAAGGAATGGTGATATTTCGCTGAATTACGTATATGATTTTTTCTCTTCAATCTCAATTTTTTCTTAAACTACGTACTTCCAATTGATGAAAAACTCAGAACTCATTATAAGAACATGAATAAAGTGAATTATGGAGTAACAACGATTTTTTTCATAGGGTGGGGGGGAGAGAGGATGAGTTATTCACAATTTTTTTAACGAAAAACTAGGATCTAACATTATTTCCTTCATACCTCGGTCAGTTTCGATGCTAGAAACTTTTATAAATAACAAAAATGAAGGATTTTTGAAGGACTTCAAAAAAAGTCCAATAAGTTTTTCCAGAAAAATGCATTGGTTTTTGTTTATTGTTCGTAGAAACTTTCCATTTTGGCGTTTGAAAATACCAATTAACTTTCAACAAGCGATTATTCAGTTTGTAGTGGGTTTGCTTACAACACACCGCCTTCGGCGTAGTGTCCCAAACTGCCCTTCTCACAAAATAAAATATTACTTTAAGCACTTATATCATGAATACCTATTTTTATTTTGTATCTGAATGAGACAGTTCAAAACTATAGATCGATGTTGAAGAATGAGAAGGCAGAACCTTGAGTCTGCACCTCTCTATGAGTAAACTTGTTCTTCTGGTGAAATCCACATTGAAAACATCTCCGCAAAAATCTTATGATGATTACTAGTTATCACAAAAATATCATTGTTTGTATTGGGAATCGACTGCGGACTGCGAACGATCAAAAAGTCTATACTCAGACTATACTCATTTGAAACTATGTATCGAACTTTCCAAATTGTTTATTTCGTCATTCAACTTCTTCTTGAATTTCCCTCTCATTCCTATTTCCATTACAGCTTATTTTTTGAATGTTTGTATTGACCGCACATAAGTTCTTCAAGCTATTTCATTCTGTACAAACAATTAGTTTTTTTATAACAAGTTCCAGAAAAGTTATATGATTTAGACAATGGGGAAGTTCGAATCGCCCAACAGAAAGCATCAGATCCAAACAGAATTTACGTTGAATCATTAAGCACTGAGAAAGTGAACTAAAACTGCTATTACCTCAGAAACGATCAGTTCAGGAAAAATATACTCCATACACAATCATTCGAAAATGTGCTTATTCTAACTCAATTTCAAGTTGGGAAGTGAACAATAAAATCGTTCACTGAGGAGAAGACAGAGCCATCAAAACGCTTTCCCGACCTCTTGGTATTTTCCCGACTTCGTCTTCTTCGAAACGCCATTCTGTCCATTGGAATTCATGAAGTGCATAGAATCCCACTTACGTCTATACACCAGGACAGTTGTGAAAAACGAGCTACCCCTAATGCGATATTACAGTTATAACATATCATCTCAGAACCAAACAATAGAGAAGATTATATAAGAACTCATTTTCTTCCTTGATAACCACAAATCTCTTTGAAAACTAACAAATTATACTATCCCTCCCAACAAAGAGAGTAACCCAAACAACGATAGATTCGTGATCAACACGTGATCGAAACCTGATTACCACATACATTTGCATCTATCGGGTGGAATAAACACACCTCCTCACGCTGGCCAATCGAAATCAAATACAATAGACTGGTGGAATCTGCGCAACAGTGTCGGAGTAGTCAGTTACGTTTTAACGCTTGTGGTGTGTACATATATGGTATTTTGAAGTATGAAATTTTTAAAATGTCAAGTACTGAAATGGCTGAAAAAACTGCTAATATGTTTCCCTACAGCCCATCAAGAAAAAACTAAAAAACTGCACCTTGAAAAATACAATTTCGGTTGTTCCTTAGTTCGACTCTCAGCCCAGTCATCACGTTCACAATGCATGATAATGTTTCGGATTACTCCTTTGCTTGGATGGAAAGAGTATAGTTGATTCAGGGGTGTTATCAGGGTTTGTTTGCCGTGATCCACAACCCCGGATAACACCCCTGAATCAGTTACCTCAGGCAGTTAGAGTTTTCGTGCTTCAACAATATAATTTTCAAAGAACACTAATCAGCGCTATCGTCGCTCAACGCCAGTCCGTTCTCATTCTTCAGTAAGTAATCCAAATGTTTTTACAAGCAGCAACACTTGAGAAATATAAGTTATTAATCAGAAATGAAGAAACTGCATTGTGAAACATTTCCACCCCCACGTAGTCGAATGACATTTGAGGAGAATGACAATACTAACATTTGTGGAAGCGTCATGAAATTCTTTCACGTGCAATGTCTATTGGAAACACAAAATGGGTTGAAATTAATATCACAAAGCGTGTTCCATCGAACAAAAAAATAAATTCGAAGTGCCGCTTCTTTCTGAAGCACGCTGTATAATTGAAAATAATTTTAAACCGTCCCCAGAGGTATATTACATAAATTTGTGGTGGAAATGTATATCGCCTGGCCTCTAGGAATACTGACCCAATAAAAGAGTTTTTACTTGTATAATAAATGACTACGGTTTCCTACAACAAATGAAATGCAATGGACAACAAAGATTATAGCATAAGAAATTGTACACGATGTCTCACCTATTCCACAAGTTTCGATATTGTCAGATATTCACCCTGAATTTCATGAGAAATTTCTCTCTAAAATATGGAGTTATTTTTATATTCGTCAATTTTCCACTCAACCGATCGTTTGATACGATTTGCAGCCGTAGATGCTAAAAGCTTTTGAAATGTGTCCAACACAAAGACTGCGGAATATTTCAATAAACCGTACCGCTTTCACCCGCAAAATCGTTTCTGTCAGCCACAGATCTCTTTCGTAACATACAGGGTTTTCGGCTCTCATTAATGGAACTATACAATAAGGAACAGAGCATTCAAAAATCAGGCTGAAGCTATTATCTTGAAGCAGTGAACTGCCCACCGGAATACAGACTGTTCCAATTTGAGCGATCAGTAATGGTAACTCGATCAAATGCCCCTTCACTTAGCAAATATGGCAATAACAATCTCGATAGGAACCACTGGGTGAGTTTCTCTTGTCCACTTCTCTTCCTCGATTCACATAGCTTGTTGAAGTGGTATAGTAGTTTTCACAATAAATGGTATTGACTGAAGGATTATAATAAAACCAATTAGACCCTTAAGTTGTACACAATGGGATTAAATCGGGTAGTTTATTGCAGTTAATAAGCCAATACCATTTACTGTGAAAAATACTATATAACTCCTCGATTTTCCACCTATTTTCGTATAATTCAAATTAAATCTCCTCTCTTGGAAACTTCGACACCAATATTTGATTTGGTTAATGCTATCTCAAAGGCGCCAGCAACTTTGACTGTTTTTTTTCTTCGAACAATCGGTCTTGGATTCTTCCAGTTTCATATCCTATTATGAAACGATTCACCAAAAAGCTTTCTATTTGTTCAGCTCCTCCGAATTCGCATGTCGAAACTAGATTTCTCAAGCGCGATGACCTTTCTGTGGGAGTTTCATTCTCTTGCTTTCTGGCTTCAAAATTTTTTTCTCTGCTCGCAATCACTTGAAGTAAGTTGTCCATCATCCCCGTTCTTTCCTCATATGATTTTTATTCCGGTTCTATTGGTAAGCACATATTGAATAATAATTTAAACGCTTCTTCAATAAGTAACCTCAATAAGATTGCTTTCTTTCTATCTTCATTGTCGATATTATTGGCAGTGAAATAGTTATTTAGTCTTCGCTTGTAAATGGACCAATCAGTTATACTAGTACGAATTCTTGAATATGACCTGCATACTGACCTTCTTCAGTTTCATTCATTTCTCTCAGGAACTAACAAATGTATCACAAAACTTTCTACTGAAAGACTCCAATGCCCTCGTCGCCACTTGCAATGTACTCAAATAAATTGTTTTTAAATAAATATCTTCTGGATTAGGTGACGTTAATTCTAGTTGAAATTACAATGCCATGTTCATCCAATACCTAGACAACATATCATTTCTTAAACTAACAATGAGTTCTTGAATCTACCTACGCCAATAAATATTTCACAATCTACTGTTTCAACTTATTATAGTTCAACGTTATTTGCTGACTTCCTCTCCATACAGAAAATGGGGAGACATTAAAATTTATTGGGTTTGTAACAAGTCCATTCGTTCAGTGACTAATGCTTGGCAGGCGATTGTGAAACCGTTTACCTCAAGTCTAAATCAATCAGTAGACACTTCAAAGAACCCTTGATTAGATGATGGTTGAACCGACCCTTGGTATCATTCATCACTCTATTAGCTGTTGCGCTAACGTCGAGAGTGTATCAACACAGATCACGTCTCTGCTGGTCTCTGCGTTTGACGTTACGAATGGGAAGCAACGACGCGTTTGTTGCTGGGCCGATATTCTCCAGCGAAATTGCTAGATGGAGTGGTGTAATTCACGGAACGATAATGGAATACTTCCTTTGTTTCTTCCGCCATTGATTCGAAGCGGCAGAACCATTTCGGGTGAATACCGCTCTGAACTGTGTTGCTGCCTCTCAACGGCCAAGTGCCGCAAATAGATGTGGAAACGGGAAACAGGTTGGGCTCTAGAATGTGTGCTTGGAGCTCGGAGTATTTATTGATTCCATCAGTCGCCTTAGGTTTATGCACGGGACGCGAGGATAACATGTAGAAGAAGATGAATCTACTAAATAACAAACTTTTTTCTGGGCACTCATTGGTAGGATGAATTATTTGTTTTGAACCAATTGTATTGCCTACTGAATGATTAGCGTAAAAAACTTTTGGAAACAGATAATTCAACTTGAACTGTGAGAATTGATAAGGAAATTGGTAAAAGGAGGAGAAAGGATACAAACAGCATCGACATCAACAACTGCATTTACCGGACACCATGCGAGCGAGGGCGGTAAATCCTACATAAGAGGACCATTGGAAGCGAGAATGTTCGAACGCAAGAAAAACACACGAGACATCAACAACTGCATTTACCGGACACCATGCGAGCGAGGGCGGTAAATCCTACATAAGAGGACCATTGGAAGCGAGAATGTTCGAACGCAATACAAACACACAACGAGAAACCACGGAATCGGGAATAGCAAAGGACAAACCATCACATCATTAAATGGTCTGAAGCCAAGGTCATACACAGAACGAAACACTGGTTAAAAAAAAATAAAGAAAGCTGCCCACATTCCCAACAACGATCAGAGCGCCTTTTCAAGTAGCACCTGCGCCACAGAATAATTAAACTACTATACAGAAGCAATTCCAATTACATATTCGGTAGAAGCTTCGCCTTCCCACTAAAATATTCTATTGCTTTTGCTTCAGTGAGTAAGATGAAGAGAGCTAATTAATTTGACGCAAGTCACGTGAATTTCCTCAGTGTACTTTCGTATTGTCGGTATATATTGGCAGATTTCTGTGTCCGATCAAGGTCAAATATATTTGGGACAATTGTGATAATTCAATGATTCTGTGCATGTTAGCACCATAGGGGAATTAGGGTCTTTATAACCGACCATACCTCGAAATGTTGTCAGTCATCACCAGAAGAAGATTGCAGATACCAGTGATTAAAACGTCTAGAATATGCACAACTTGAAAGTTGGTTTCAACATCCGTTCATATTACTTCAAATTAGTTTACTTTATTTGATTTGTATTTCTCATAAGTTTATTTTTTTTCAGCAACAGGTTTCATAATAATAATATGGACAATGGAAGGCCGAACCCATGCCACTGACTAATCTTGATTTACTATTGATATTTTCTGAATATATTGACTAATCTGAATTTCAACTGATATTTTCGGAATTACAGTTGACGTATCTGAATTACAATTGATATTTCATAAATTATTCGACCCATCTGGATTTGGATTGATAATCTCTGAATTACAACTGACCAATCTGGATAACAATTGATATTTACTGTCTGTATTACAGCTCACTCATCTGAAAAACAAGTGATATTCTCTGAGTCACAGATGACTTATCTGAGTTGTGATTGATAATTTCTATAATACGCGATACATTTCACAATTGAAAGTTATAATTATTGGTATTTCATTAATTATTGATGATGAAAATTGATATTTTGTGAATAACAGTTGACTAACTTGAATTTCAATTGATATTTTCTGAGACAGCTGACCAATCTGAATTACAATTGATACTTTCTGGATTGCAGCTGACTAATATGAATCTTAGTTGTTTATAAAATTATAATATTCTTATGCCTACGTGGAGTTTGGCACCAAAAAGTTCAATGAAGTTATTGGATTTCTATTGAAAAAAAGCAATTGGTCTTCTAAGTACTAACAAACTTGCTCACTTTTTTGGTCCAGTGTTTTCCAGGGGTATTTCTCTTGATAGACTAGCCAAGCTAGGATTTTTTGATAACAAAAAGTGTTGTCTTAGGTTTACAATTTGAAGAATTCGAAGTAATCATGATCTACATTTCACGATGTGTTATATTTTCTGGGATGAGCGGATTTCAAAAAGTATGTTCTAATTCTTCAAGAACGGAAGAAGACACTGGTTCTCTGATCGACCACACAACCATATCTTCCACTCATTTCCATCTCTCATCTGCTTTATTCACGCGTTATTCTGACCGTTACAAGAGTTTTCCTATCTAGGATTTGAAAAATGAAAAAGAAATGGACCGATACGTCATTCACGTCGACGGGTAAACGAAACCAGATTAGGCAAACTCAGACATCGATTCCGAGCAAAAAACAAATGCAACGACAAGCCCCAGTTCGTTACGTGTCTATTATGCAAAGTTTGATTCAATTCGAAATTAGCTTCTAGTCGAGCCATTTACATGCATCCGCTGTTGATCCCACGAGATGGAATAACCATTGAACCTCTCGCTTACATTTTCCACACTCTTCTGTATCTCTCGGATATCCATTGTTCGAAAATTTCCATATTATCTAAACGTCGTCGTGCTCCGATTCTTCCACTTCCATTCGTATCCACTGGTCGTTTTTTACAGCACTTTTTTTACCGTGACGCGTTTTTTGTTTCCTCTATTCAGTGATATGCAAGTCGATTTAATTGAACTTTGAAACAAAAGGAGCTCCGGACGTGCCTGCCAGTGCAGTGGGTACTTTGAGCACAGTTTATTTCTTCAGTTGAGTACCTAGACATTTTTTTTATGGGACTTGATTTCATTGTCTGGTATCGGTTTCGAGAAGGCTTCGCCAATTTCCGTTCGGTAGCTATTCATGGAGGCATAATTGTATTGATTGTATTGTTTTGGCCTCTGGGAGGAAAGACAGGCATTGGGAAATGGAAGGTCAAATACATTTCAAGTCAGAAAAACTTCTATAAAAACAAGTTTTTTTTCAGTGGCCAAGAAGAATAAAACGATTTTTTTCTTTGGCACTTTTACTCCTCGAAGACGATTGCGGATACCAGCGATCGAAACGTCGTGAGTACACTTTACTTGAAACTTGGTTTCATCATCTGTTCATATCGATTCATAATAATATTTCGTCATATGAATTTGTTTGATTTTACGAGTACTCTAGTTAGTGTAGACGTAAGCACGTCAGCCTATAAAGCAGAAGACACTTTAAAAGGTGAGGCCTGTTGATCCATTGCTCGCACAAGTTTCGAACTTCGAGGGTTGAAGTTCTTCAGCTGGTTTTTCTGTCATCATTTTTTTTGATGAAATGAATATTTTTATTCTGCAACCAAAATCCATTTTGGCCTTATTTCACTAAATTTGTTGGCAGCATTCATTCGACGGGATTTTTTCCATCCCTATTTTTTGCATTTTCGTTAACTTCTGCTCATTCATTTCCAACGTTTGAGAGTTGTATATTTGACTTGTTATTCTAGCTCTCCTATAAAAATACCTTCAAATGATTTTACTCTATTTGAGGCCACGTATGCTTGACGACCATCGAAGAGATTCGAACTAAGTATACAACGGCATGGTTGACGCTACTACAAGTACCAAAGAAATATTCTTCGCCCCTCCTAGAGCTTCTTCAGAAGAATAAGAGCTTTACAGTTTAGTTTTTGCGATCTCAGTTGAGACAGCACAGATCCTCATGCTAGCTTAGTGGATGCGTAATAATCAGCCGCCAGTGTTCCATAAAAGATACACCGACTGTAAATGGAATTTCCGTTTTTATGCTCTCACCTGAGTACTACAGACCCTGATGCCACTCAGTCCTTGGCACGCCTCACCTTGGGTCATTTCTTTTGAGGTTCGCCATATTGAATTTAGAGTAGAGCCACTTTTTTAACGTGTTCTCAGCAAGCACTTCCATTTGATACCCATATTCAGAAGTGCACTAAAAATAACTAGTTCGCCATTCAAAATTGCGTTGCAAGATTTCTCCCGAGAAAAAAAATAGTTACATAGGTACATTGCAGAAGTTAAACGAAAGCTTTTAATGTAAACAAAGGAGGTGAACAATCGGCAGAGTTCGCCATAGTCGGTATCTTTTCTTGTTCGAGGAATGGTATTAGCCAGGTAAGTAGTTGTCTTCTGACAGGTGTCAGCCCAGAAACTCAGGGCCAATTCATATATCTCTGTTCCGATCATAATCCTTATTTCATCTGGAAACCAAGCTAATTTTAGACGTCTATTTAGGAGCACTTCGTAGATCTATCTACCTCTGTTTCAGTATTTCCTTCAATCTTAAAAATGTTATAGAAACAGTATATGATCAATGATCACCTGATTCCTTGAAATAGTGTGGAACAAACTGCCATTCAATGATTTAGGACTGAAACAGAGATGTATAAATTGGCCCTCACTGAAGGTGTATTTATAAAAAAAATTAACATTTAGCATTTATCACCTTAAGGCTTATAACAGGATGGTGTACTCAATTATAAAACAACTAAGATTTAAAGGATAAGATGTCATATGTCAATACTGACATTCGAACATTGACTATAACAATAAAAAGGCTTATTATGAATCTCAGATTTCGACGTTTCTTCATGAGGGAATAGATAGCAAATACCGATATCATGAATATACTTCAATAGATAATGATTCCAATGGTTTGAAATATATTGCATAATTTAACCTGTCAGTTCTCATCAATATTTGTAAACAAAATAGGTACATGCGTAAGTTTCTTGCGCACATCGTATTTCATTTACCAAACAATTCTCAAGCTGAAAGTTGACCTTCTTCTCAAATCGTAAATGTAGAATATCAAGCCAATAACAATAACAGTTTCTATGTCATTCCTATGTTCCATCTCTCTTAAGTGATAAGTCTTGAATGATAAGTCATAAATCTTTGGTCTTAAAGTTTTTTCATAAATCCACCCTTAGTCTGGAATGGCCTGAAAGAATTGTTCAAATAGTATCTGATTTATTGCCATTTTTCAAGTACGCCCACCAACCATGTCGAATGTTTTTTCACATTGCCGTTTGGACTGTTTGGTTGGAATCAATTCGAAATCAATATTTTGTTATTTGAAAAAAAGGCTCGAAAAAAGTAGATTCATACATTATGTTGTCAGCAATAATCTCGTTTTTTTATGATTTCATCTGGCATACATCCAGTTCTTGTATAATAAATATATAACTGGGGAGTTATCGAATTCAATGAGTCACAGAAAATGTTTCGAATGGAATGCACTACTTACAAATTCGCTTAGCTTCCCTGATGCCTTATGCCGGGTCCAGACCAAGCAGACAAAACAACGACAAGACAAGAACATTCATGTTCCGCGACAAATTGGCGACAAATCCGATACATCTCTGCAACATTTTTGTCTTATTTGTGTTTTGTTTCCAAATCCGGAGACTGTTGCAAGTCCCGTCGCCAGTCGGTAAAGATCAAAGGGTCTTTCTTTCTTTAAGGTTTTGTCTGCATATTTTACGACAAGTTGTCGGCGCAGTGTGGACGGTGCGCGTTGATAAAACTTGCTGACCAGGTAGTAAATCAGTGAAAAATCGGTTAAGTTATTGCTAACCTTTCTGTTATACTTATAGCATTTTTGTAGTTCGTATGTCTTTTGGCAACTGCAGGACCTGTTGGTCATATCAGATTCTCGAAATCTTCGGTGGAAATACACAGAAAATTCTTAAAGCTTGAACGAATCTCACCACTCCAATATCATCCTCCCGTAACTGAACTAACAATTCATTTCTGGAATAACTTCCTTCCTTTTTTAACTTGGTCTCATCCGAAAACGTTTGCGTTTCATTTTTTCAACATTGGATGAAGAGGAAAGGAGGATATAACAACTGGCGGCTAGCAATAAATCTTCATTTTTTGAATTTTTCTCCTGGTGGCAACACCACATGGTTAGACAACGAATCCCCATCAACTTAATTTTGTTGCACATTTGTCGTTGTGGTGTGGACAGTTTGTCTTGATTTTGTTTTGTCTGAATACCTATATTTTGTTGCAATTTTGTGGTATTTTTGTCTCAAACTCGTGTTCACTTTTTGTCTGCTTGGTCTGGACCCGGCATTAGACTAGATTCAGACAGATCCGAAATCCCATCCTAAATTTAGAGCAATCAGAAAGATATAGTCTAAGAGCTAGCAACGTTTTCGAGAGAGAATTTTAGGTAGGCCAGTTTTCAGATATGCTATCTCTCTCACACTCCCGGATGTCATACAGGCGATCTGGCAGGCGGTAGTGGTTGCGTTCATCAGTGCGCATCGTACCTGTGCAGGTGAAAAATCGATATTTCAAATAATTTTAAAACGTTTTTTTTTTTTATTATTTTGTTGACTTTTTTGCAACATGAATTTATTAATGACAAGCATTCTCATAGTTGTTTAAACTATGCCAAGCGCTGATTTTGAATTGAAAAATTTTTTTTTTTCGAAATACTTTAGTATGGTTGTGATATATACAAGATGTTCTTCAAGTATCTAAAAATCTGAAATTAATTTGCCAAGCAACTATTCGACTGTTAAAGCATCAGTCAGACCGATCTGAATGTAAGGAGTTATTGGACATGTTAGAATAGGAGAGACAATCACGTGTTAGTTGGGCAAGCGAGATAGTCGACAGCAGCTGTTTCTAGTCAAGATGGCGTCAGTTTAGTCACATTGGTGTATTTGTTGCTCTTATTTTTAGTGTTTTTAATGAAATTAAGTTACAATGGCTAGTGAAAAATTGAAATGTGTTTTTTGTAATGACAAATTTGTAATGACAATAACTTTTGTACAAGATACATTTAAAAAGTGTATTTGTAAAACTGATAAATCTCAATTAGTTAAATTGGTTGAGAAGAAAATCGGTGATAACGCCGATAAGCCACCTTCGTGTTTTAATGTAGCTATCTTGGATGATTTTTTCATGTTACACCTAATTAAAGAAGTACCTGTAACCTTCGATGCTTTATCAAAAAAATTTCTGAGTATGATACTAAGATTCAAGTCCAATCGTGTCGACATTGTCTTCGATAAATATTTTACACCGTCAATCAAAGAATTTGAGCGTTCACATCGGGATGAATTAATCAGCCAAGTTACAATTGGGCCCAATCAAATTCGTCCACATAATTTTGTCGCCGAACTAAAAAATATAAATTTTAAAGAAGCCCTTGTTCATTTTTTTTACCATTGGGCTGGTGATGAAATGGCTCCTATCATTGGGAATAAAATAATTTATGTGAACTTCAACAAGTGCTATTCATACCGAGTTGAAAGTAATAAAGTTATTGAAACTGTTGAAGATACACTGTCTTGTGAAGAACATGAGGAAGCCGATTCTCGAATAATATATCACATATGCCAAATAAATGTCGATTCCGAAGTTGTGATACGCTGCTCAGACACAGATATTTCAATAATACGTCTTGGTAATATGGATCATTTGAATGCATCACTAAAACTCTGGATAAATTTGGAAGTGGGGAATCATGAGCGATTTATAAACGTCAATCAAGTATATGAAATTCTAGACAGTTCTGTATCGAAAGCTCTACCGTGCTTTCATGCACTCACAGGATGGGACTACACGCCGGCTTTTTTCCGGAAAGGTAAACTTCGACCTTTAAAACTGTTAGAGTGTTAGAGCTTTCTGAACAGTATCAGTTAGCTTGTCAAAGTATTGTAACAGATGATGACGAATTGCTCGATGAGACATTTAAGATCTTAGAAAGCTTAATTTGCCATATTTACGGAGTTCGTGATTCTTCGAACGTTAATGAAGCTCGGTTCCATCTGTTTTCGAACACTTACCGGTCTAAAAAATTAGATGATAATTTTGAAAAAAAAATTCGTAACTTTGATCCATCAAGCCTACCACCATGCAAAGCTGAATTGTATCAACACTAACTCCGAGTTCGTCACGTCACAAAGTTTTGGAGAAATGCTAATTTAAAACACCCAACATCTCTATCACCTCAAGCTTCCGGCTGGACCATTCATGATGATAAATATGATTTTTTTTGGTTTGTTGGAGAGCAATTACCATCATTAGTGGCCGACATTATCAATTAAGGTAAAAATTGAAAATAAAATACTACCTAATAAATTTTTTGCTGAAAGATTATACAATTTTTCGGTGTGTTTGTTTGTTACAGATAACAACTTACTACAGGGCGATAGCAACTCAAAAGACGATGATGACAATGAAAATGCCAGCAGTGATGAAGATGATGATTATCAAGATGTCTCCTTTTTTTGTGACACTATTATAGATTGAATATTTAACCTTATTTTTTTATATAACCATGAACATTTTTGTCTATTTTGATACTTGAGATTGACCATTATATTAATTTAGTATAACAATAAATCATAATTCTGGTACCGTATTAATTCACTTATTAATTCAATAATTTTTTATCCTTTCACTGTGAGGTATTCAACAATTATTTCTAGACTAAGCAAAATAATACCACATCACTTTTCAGTGTTAGATCGGTCTGACTGATGCTTTAACAGTCGAATAGTTGCTTGGCAAATTAATTTTAGATTGTCAGATACTTAAAGAACATCCTGTATAAATTACAACCATAAAAAAGTATTTTGAAAAAAAAAATTTTTCAATTCAAAATCAGCGCTTGGCATAGTTCAAACAACTATGAAAATGCCTGGCAATAATAAATTTATGTTGCAAAACAGTTAACAAAATAATAAAAAAACAAAAAAGCTTCTTGAAATTATTTGAAAAATCGATTTTTCACCTGCACAGGTACGATGAACGCAACCACTACCGCCTGCCAGATCGCCTGTATGACATCCGGGAGAGTGAGAGAGATAGCATATCTGAAAACTGGCCTACCTAAAATTCTTGTTTTTCCGACGTTGCTAGCTCTCATACTAATATCGGATAGTCGTACGATCAGATCTCAGATCTGTCTGAATCCAGCCTCATTTCTAACAACCAATACCAGTGACAGAATTGTCGTAGCCGAATGAGAATTTATTGGAGTTCAGTGGTCTCGAACAGCACTAATTCGATAATTACGGTCATATTCCGGCACATGAAAGTCGCCAGCAACCACTTTGCCAGCAAACAAGAGCAAAACCATAATTCAAGTCGTGTTGAAAATCAATTAACGGGGCGATAAGCTTAACGCTTCATCAATCATTCGGCAATAAAATCCGAAAACGACGACGCTTTTCTAACGGCTCCCAGAAAAAATGCTCGCCGCTTTTTGTTTACGACGCACTAAACCTCGTTTCGAAAAGATCGTGGGCGACACGAACGCAAGAAGAATGCACACTGCAATTTGTTTACGATGTGCGTTCATAATGGCAGAGTCTCATTGCGGAAAATGAATTATACGCCGCGTATGGGGTCAGCGAACTTTAGCGTGCGTTCCAATTTGACGAATGACGGAGTGTTTCGCAACAAGAGTGATGTATGGAATACATTTAAAAACGAAGATTTTTCTTTTTTCTCTTAGCCAGCTGAATTGAGAGTCAAGCTGCTTGTAAAAATATGTGCATTTAAAAAATCTATAATACCAACCAAATATCTAGAATTTTTTTTCTAGAAATCGAATGGAATATTTTGCGGCATTCAAACAAATCAGAATTCAAGGAAAATAATGAATATCTTTATAGTTTTCAAAATGTCAATATGCCCAGTAGATTATTTTTTACCTTTATTTATGCCTCTTTAGTTTTACCTCTTTTCTAGCTCAGACGGACGCCACATATATATATATATATATATATATATATATATATATATATATATATATATATATATATATATATATATATATATATATATATATATATATATATTATGTGTGAGTGTGTTCGGATAGGTTTCCGCGGTCAGTTGGGTGTTGTTGTTGAGTTCGGGTTGAACCGCGTCTGGAGTTTTGTTCTCGACGTTTCGGCTCCGATTTTATAGCCATTTCCAAGAGGTGAATGCTGAGGTCTCAATCTGCCTACTCCTCAGGTGTTGTCACAGGGGGCAAGGGTTTGTGACTTGACGCCGGGGCCTCAATCTGCCTACTCCCCAGGTCTCGTCACGAGTTCTTTCTAAGGTCTTAATCTGCCTACTCCTTAGCCTACACCAAATTTCCAAAGGCACCCTCAACCTCATCAGTCATTGTATGTCCAGTACATACTTCCTATTCCAAGGTACCTTTTACAAGCAAGTGAAAGGCGCCCCCATGGGTTCCCCCCCTCACACATCCTTGCAAACCTTTTCATGGAAGACTTCGAAACTAAAGCCATTGACACGTTCGACCACGAACCCTCTTGCTGGTTCAGATACGTAGATGACATTTTCGTCATATGGCCTCACGGCTCCGAAACTCTTCATAATTTCCTTAAGACCTTTGAAGGAACTCGTGACGAGACCTGGGGAGTAGACAGATTGAGGCCCCGATGTCAAGTCACAAACCCTTGCCCCCTGTGACAACACCTGAGGAGTAGGAGCAGTAGGCAGATTGAGACCTCAGCGTGAAGTCACATTTACCTCTTCAACGTATTCAAATAATACTTCTATGGTTTCTGGAAAATGGGCAAATTCATGTCGAATCAGGAATAGAGTCGTATTTGGTGTATATAATTTATTCATGAATTGCAAAGTGCTTTCGGCTTTCACGTCATCAACAGTGCGATACTCGTCAAGTATATACAAGAAAATCCTTCAGAGTTAAAATACGAAACATTAGTAAAAGATTACACTGAATAGGCATG